>CAUYPK010053507.1:0-20295 GCA_963574355.1 Loris lydekkerianus | reverse complement strand
GAATATAAATGTCTTAGCACAATAACTAAGAAAATTCCAGGAAGGCTATGTTAACCAGTGTGATGAAAATATGTCAAACAGTCTATAAAACCAGTGTATGGTGCCCCATGATCGCATTAATGTACACAGCTATGATTTAATAATAATAATAATAAAGTTAATTCCTAAACTCTTCAAGATGGGCATCTTTAGGGTGGAAGTTAAATTTACAAAACAGTAAGAATGAGAGACAGGACGTGAAGGTCACTAGGACCTAAAACAGCCAGCCCAACTGTGCCATGTTCACCCTAGCCTGACAGATGCCACCTTATTCTCACCACATGTGCTTTCATTGAAAATACACGCTCTTTTTTGGTGCTGCTGCTTAGTCTTTAGAACATATTCCTCCGTGGGCATCAAATCTGGCAGCATGTTTTTGCATATAACGCCTTTTCAAATTATAGTCTTTGAACACTAGCACAAATTCCCTACAAATGTGATTTGCCTTGAGGAAAAAGTAGTCATCTGTCCACTTTTCATTGAACAATCTTCTTTCATCTCTAATTTTTCTTTGGGGGGGGGGTTCTGTTTTCTTTTGAGACATTGTAGAAGTCATATTGGTGTTAAAAAATAACAATAGATAAGGAACTATATTTACTTTTATTATGAAAATTAATTGACGAGGAAAATAGAAAGCAAGGCTCAGGCCTTTCCACATCTCGGCTGCTCATGAGGGGTGAGGTGAAGGGCCAATAGCAGAGAGTGGGCAAGGCAGGAGGCACCACTGAGGGTGGAAGTATCCTTAATAATCAAATGGGAATGCTTACCAGACTTCTAAATCGCATTAATGTTGCAATCGTAGGTGGAAGTATTATTGGTGATCTCTACCTTGCCAAATCACCACGAGCTCATGTAATGTCCGGTGGTGTCAATTTGACTGTCTGCACTTGGAAGATAACATGCTGGAAGCTGCACACTCTGTAAAATGGAAGCCACTCATGTGTCCATATAGTGAGAGCACATGTATATTTATCTTACATGACACTGAGACACTACGTTTTCATCTACAAAGTTCATGCTCAAGAACTGCACAACTGAGTTCCAAGAACTCTCAAGAAACCACAAAAAAAATCTTATAATATTGTAAGTAAGTTTACAATTTTGTATTGGGGCACATTCGTAGCCATCCTGGGGATGCCAGTTTACTGGGGTTGCTATAACAAGTAACAAGTACCACACAGTGGTGGCTTAGGCAACAAAATTTATTATCTCATGGTTCTGAAGGCTGGAAGTCCAAGATTAAGATGGAGATAGAGTTAGTCCTTTCTGAGTGCTGTCAGGGAGAACATGTCCCAGGCCCCTCTCTTTGGCATACAGACAGCTTTCTTACCCGTATACCTCTCTGCATTGTCTTCCCTGTTTTTGTGCTTATGGCCAAGGCTCCTCTTTTTATAAGGACATCACTCATATTAGATAAGAGCCTACTCTAGGACCTTACTTTTAACTCAGTTACTTCTGTAAATACCCTATTTCCAAGTAAGATCATATATTAGGTACTAGGGTTTAGGACTTCAACATATGAATTTAGGGGGACATAATTCAACCTATACCAGGTGGGAAGATTGCCAGCCCAGGGTTATAAGGTTCATGTAGTTCTCAATCTTTTTTTTTTTGTAAAGACAGAGTCTCGCTTTATCACCCTTTGTAGAGTGCAGTGGCTTCACGGCTCACAGCAACCTCAAACTCCTGGGCTTAGGCGATTCTCCTGCTTCAGCCTCCCAAGTAGCTGGGACTACAGGCACCCACCACAATGCCCAGCTATTTTTTGTTGCAGTTTGGCTGGGGTCAGGGCTAGCACCCTTCCCACTGAGCCACAGGTGCTGCCTATAGTTCTCAATCTTAAAAAAAAAAAAGGAAAGCCACCCTCAAAGCATAAAAGTAATATAATCATGAAATCTGTTGATGGAGGAAGAAAAATCAAGAGAGAAGGTTGAGAAAGATAAGAAAAGACAGTATGATATTGTGAAAAAAGCTCAGCATGTAGGCCAAAACAGTTGAGCTTGAGACCCAGCTCTTGTATCTGTGAGATTTCGTTAGTCATCATGTGCACCAATGGTGAGTTAAAGTCTTCTCTACTGGATTAGATTGCTTCAACTTTCATGCATTGCACTGGCACCTTCCCTCTTTGCCCAAGATGCTCTTCTTCCCCCATCCTCTCTATGACCTGATAGTTTTGGTAAATTCCAACTCATTTTTTGACCATCTCTTTTTGAGTATTCCTTAGATCTTATTTATTTATTTATTTATTTATTTAGAGACAGAGTCTCTCTCTGTCACCCTGGGGGCATCAGAACCAACACACAGCAACCTCAAACTCTTGGGCTCAAGCGATTCTCTTGCTTCGGCCTCCCAAGTATCTGGGACTACAGGCACCTGCCACAATGTTCAGCTATTTTTAGAGATGGTTTCTTAGTCTCCCTCAGGCTGATCTCAAACTCCTGAGCGCAGGCAATCCACCCATCTCAGCCTCCCAGAGTGCTATGATTACAGGAGTGAGCCACCCCTCCCCACCTGTATTCCTTAGATGTTTTGGAGGAGGTCATCATCCCCACCTTTGTGCCTACCTATATTACAGCATCTAGTTTATTGTACTGCAAGTTCATTTATTATTTATGTAAGGTGTCGGTCCTCTGGTCTGGATTCCCTCAGGGCGGTTACCATGGCTTATCCACGTATAGGTTTCCTTTGTGTCCACTACTGGCATATACGAGTATTTGACATTTATTTACAGAATAATTAGATCAGTTGATATTTAATATTGGTTAAGTCAAATAATATCATTCTTAGATGGGTTTATTAGTAAGGTAAAATGAGATATAGGTAGAAGTGCTCAGTAAATTTGAAAAGGGTCTGTGAATTTGAGCCATTATAACCCTTAGTCACCTATATCTTACTGCTGAGAATATCCTCTACTCCAAATATTTTGGTTTTATTATTCATATGCACTTATCATGTTATATCTTACATTATCTTACTGATAATGTATATTGGTTATCTAATGCTGCATAACAAGTTATCCAAAAACTTAGTGGCTTAAAAAGGCACATTTATTCTCATGTAGTTTCTGAGGGTCAAGAATTCAGGTGCAGCTTAGCCAGGTCCTCTGCTTCTTGGGCTTTCTGTGGCTGCAGTCAAGGTGTCACTGGACAGTGGTCATCTAAAGACTTGATTCAGGCAGGATCTGCTTCTAAGCTCACTCACCTGGCTGGAATGCTCAGCCCCTCACAGGTACTTGTCCAGAGACATCAGTTCATTGTCATGTGGACCCCTTGATAGGGCCACTCTCAACCTGGTGTATTGCTTCACCAGACCATGAGGTGGGGTTAGGGGAGGGAGAGAGATAGAGAGAGAGGTTGAGATTACAGTCTTTTGGTACTCTTATCTTGGAAGCAATATTTCATCCCTTTTGCCACATTCTATTTGCTAGAAGTGAGTCACTAGATCCAGTCCATACACAAGGGAAAGGCCTTAGGGCATGGGTACCAGAAGGCAGGAATTATGAGGACCATCCTGGAGGCTGCCTACCATGGCTTGCTATTTACTTTGACGCCCTGGAAGACCCAGCCCTAGCCAACATGAAGCAGGTACTCCAAAAGTGGTTAGTAAATTGGTTCAAATGGGACAGAGCTGCTGACACCTCTGGGGTAGACAGAACAGGTTCTGCCACCTGGAAAGTTTTCCCAAATGCTTCCCTGACTCTCATTACTATTGATTTCCCCTTCTGCGCTGGGTGCACTGATTTCCTGCAGAACAGACCCGGAAGTGGGGGTCAGCCGAGGAAGTCAACACAACCTGTTTAGGGCATTGCCCCAATGTTTGTCTAGCCATTGTCTGTCTTGAATTGTCCTTTATTTACAGATAGCACGTGGTCACTTTGTCATTCATTCAACAAGGATTAATTGAGCACTTTCTATGTGCTGGGCCCTAGGGACAATACAGTGACGAGTAAGAGGAATTCCTGTTCTTGTGGAGGCCACGTTGTAATTATTCTCTTTTTGAACTTGAAAAAGTTTTTCTTAGTTTTTGGGAAAAGAAGATAGACTTTATTATATCTTTATTGCTTTGTCATAGAAGAAAAATATCTTCATTTCTGCTATTTCCCAAAGTCTAGAATGGTGCCCCACACATAGTAGGTGGTCAACAAATATTTGTTGAATGAATGAAATGAGTTTCTCCAGGGAAGGCTTCCTTTATAGGCCCTAGTTTGTATTTTGGAAAAATTTTCATGAAGAAATAGAGGTATAGGCTCGGCACCTGTGGCTCAAGAAACTAAGGCACCAGCTACATATACCTGAGCTGGAAAGTTCGAATCCAGCCGGGCCTGCCAAACAACGATGGCTGCAACCAAAAAATAGCCAGGCATTGTGGCAGGCGCCTGTAGTCCCAGCTACTTGGGAGGTGGAGGCAAGAGAATCGCTTAAGCCCAGGAGTTGGAGGTTGCTGTGAGCTGTGATGCCACAGCATTCTACCCAGGGTGACAGCTTGAGGCTCTGTCTCAAAAAAAAAAAAAAGAAAGAAAGAAAGAAATAGAGGTGTAGAGAAAATAGGCCAAGCTCTGAGTTAGGAATTTCGGTTCCAAAAGAGAAATTACATTTAATTTGTTGTAGGGCTGAGGAATGAGGTGTGATTAATAAATGCCATGTTGGCTGATGGTGAGTGTGTGGGCATCATTTTCTCCTGTTACCTTTCACTTCCGTGTAGTATGGTTTTGACTCTGTTCTAATGAGCCTTTGCCATGCAGGTTAAGCAGGCTGGGTAATGAGAGCTGAGCTGTCTAGTGACTTGGAATGAGTTGTCTAATTGGAACAGAATCAGCAGCCCTCGCCCTTTATCCCCCAAAGAATGAGGTGATGCTGGGAAGCACCAATTGCATTCCCCAAGCAGTTCAGAAAGTTTAATGCTGCAATTTTCCAGGTCTTGCAAATAATGGGAAGTGATTATGGGAAATGAAGTTATTCTGGCTGACCTCCCATTTTTTGTTTGACTTTGTTCTGACTTGTTTTTCCTCGCTTCGGTCTTCATGGTTGATGGTTTTGAATTAAACGTAATCTTTTAGGCAAACCCTTAACATTTTGGTGGGTGGGGAGCCCATTATAAAAGTTTTACTCGTTATTGAACTCAGTTCACACACAGCTGTCTGGAGGATAATGAAAACTATAGATCTCTGCCTTTGTCCTGTTGTAATTTTAGTCTGCACGGAGTCCACTTCAGAAGGAAGTCAGGAGTCACCCACTGTCAAGTTCCCCATCGTTCCTCTCCGTCTACCCTCCAGGTCTCACTTCTGCTTCTTCCTGGCTGACCTGGGTCGTCACTCATTTATTTCAATTCATGTGGTTTTCCCTTGAAAGTGGCTTCAAGTAGCATGCAGATAATGAAAGAATGACGGGAAAAGGACTCTTGAGGGTCAGCTTTGCAACTGGCGTGAGTAACAAAGCCTTGGCATGACTCTAGGTGCTGCCCCCTTTCTTTGCCTTATGAAGTATTCCCTGTTCTTGTCAGAGTTCTTTTCTTTTTAATAGAATGGGGTAGGACCTAGAAGGAGGCAGATGCGTCCTTTCGCAAGAAGAAGACTAAAAAAGGGGAAAAGCCGTCCCACTACATAAATATGAACGGAAACAAAATCTCTAACCCTAGTGATTGGAGCTCTCCTTAGGCAGCTAGAAGTGCTTGGTGAAGACTCTGTCTTATAATAATGAATCATACACTTAACACAAGAGTATGTGAAGCCCTAGTACACTGGAGGCTCATTTCAATTTTATTTATTTATATATTTGTTTAGTTTTGAGAAAGAGTCTCACTTTTTCATTAATATTTATTTTTACTCTTTAAAGTGAAATATGCCCATTGGTATTAACAGAGAAAAGCAGAAAGGTAGAAAGAAGACACAATTAAAATCACATGTCTTCCTTATCACTTGACAGTAAGTAATGTTAATCATTTGTTACACTTTCCTCTGGTCCCTTTTAAAATGCTTTTCTTCGCATAATTACAAGTACATAGTGTTTTAAATTCCGTATTCTTTTATTTTCCCATAGCATGAAATATTTTTCTGTTTTTTATAGAAACCTCATGAACTTCACCAATGGCAGCAAAATCGGCAGAACACGGGCCATGGCTTACTGACGGATGTGCACTTTCTAGAACAGGGGTCAGCAAATGTTTTTGTAAAGAACCAGGTAGTAAATATTAATTGTGTGAGCCGTCGGCCCCTTTCACCACTACACATGCTTTCTGACTTATGATGGGGTTGCCTATGGCAAGTTGAAAATATCATACATCAAAAATGCGTTTAAGGCCCTAAAGCATTAAGGCCTTTCAGGAGTGTGGTGGCGCACTCCTGTAATCCTAGCTTTCTAGGAGGCCGAGATGGGTAGTTGCCTGAGCTCAGGAGTTTGAGACCAGCCTGAGCTAGAATGAGACTGGTCTCTAAAAATAGCCAGAGGTTGTGGTGGGCACCTTCAGTTCCACCTACTGGGGAGGCTGAGGCAAGAGGATTGCTTGAGCCCAAGAGTTTGAGGTTGCTGTGAGCTGTGACGCCACAGCACTCTACCCAAGATGACAGAGTGAGACTGTCTCAAAAAAAAAAAAAAAAGAAAAAGAAAAAAAGAAATACACCTAACCTACCAAACATCCTGGCTTAGCTTAACTTACCTTAAACGTAATGTGATTGGAACACTTACATGAGCCTTAAGCTGGGTGAATCATCTTCCAACATAGTATACTATAGAGCATCTGTTGTTTACCCTGGTGATTATGTGGCTGTCCGCCAGGCAGCTGGTATCTTACCAGTTTCTTGTCAACGTGCATCACTTTTGTACCACCACCTAGTTGAAAATCATTGAGTCAAACCATCATGACTTGGGGATCATCTATACTCAGGCCTGCCATAGTATCAAACACAAAAGCAGCCATAGATGATCTGTAAACAAATGAATGTGGCTGCATTTTCTTTTTAAATTTTCATTATTTTTAAAAATTTCAGGTTAATGAGGGTACAGATGATTAGGTTACATTGTTTGCATTTGTTAGGTAGAGTCCAAGTTGTAGTTTTGCCCCTTACCCAGGAGGTGTGCCATATCCCCTTACGCACATCATGCCTGTTAGTGAGAGACACCAGGAGACACCAGGAGAGACACCTCTCCCTCCTCCCTTCTCCCCATTCTCATCTCCTCCCTCCCCCTACCTGAGTTTAATTGTGTCTCTCTCTTGTGTGGGTGTGTATTTATTCGTCTACTGGTTTCATATTAGTATCGAGCACATTGGCTACTTGCTCTTCCATTCTTGTGGTACTTTGCTAATTAGAATGTTCTCCAACTCTCCCTCTTCAGGTAGCTGGAATATACGTATATTCCATGGTATGTATGTACCATAGTTTATTAATCCATTTACGTGTAGATGGGAACTTGTTGATTCCACATCTTGGTGACTGTGAATTGAGCTGCAATGAACATTCTAGTGTATAAGTCCTTATTATGGTAACATGATTTTTTTTTTCTTCCCAGTAGATACCTAGAAATGGGATTGTGGGATCAAACGGAAGGTCTACTTTAAGTTCTTTGAGGATTCTCCATACTTCTTTCCAAAGAGAATGTATTAGTTTGCAATCCCACCAACAGTGTAAAAGTGTTCCCTTTTTTGTGTAGCTATATTTGAATAAAACTTTATTAACAAAAGCAATGGGCCACATCTGACTCATAGTCAGACTCTGATTGTAACCCATTATATTATATTTCATTTTTGATATTTTAGATTCTGTAATGAATATTGTGCTTCCTCAACTAGAATTTCTTCCTTAAAAAAAGAAAGAATGTTTTTTTCCTTAAAAAAACGTTCATAAGCACAAAATTGAAGGAAAGGTCAAAGTCTTTGAAAAGTTTTAAGGCTCTTCATATTGCCAAATTTCTTCCTCAAAGGACACAGCCACCAGCAATGTAGGATACTGCCAATATCCCCACACTTTTTCCAGTAATTATTTCATTTATTTAAATTAAATTTATGTTTAAGAAGATAAATTGCCAAATGGAAAAATAGGAGGTTTAAAAAAGTGAGGAAAACATTTACAAAATTAAAAGAATAAAAATTTATTTAATATTTTGTTGGGAAAAAAATAAAGTTCATTATTGTTTTAAACTGCATTACTTGGAGGCTGAATCTTGTCCCACGTGAGCTAGTCTCTTTCCTTTCATTTCCTCTTTCGTGATATGTCTACTTATGTCTTTTCTCTAAGTGAAAGATCTAGAAGTGTGTAGTTGTTCCACATAACTACATTTAGTTTTTTTTCTTTTGTTAAATCATAGCTGTGTACATTAGTGCAATCACCTGTATACATTTAATTTGCATTAAAGGCAACATTTGAAATTATCTCAGTACATTTTAAGAGGAATGTTTAAGAAAATTTTAGTATGTAATTAACAATGACATTTTATGTGGGAATTAGAGATTTTTTGTTTGTTGTTCCTTAGGACCGTAGATAGAATGTGGTGGTTATATCTCAGTTTATGGCAATCCATAGTCATAGATTCATGTAAGGCAACTTATTTTATTATTGTTTCTTCATTTCTCTATTATAATAGTTTCCTGTGGCTGCTGTAACAAATTCACATGGCTTAGAACAACAAAAATTTATTCTCTCACAATTTTGGAGGCCAGACAGCACAAGCCAGTTTCACTGGGCTGAACTCGAGGTGTCCCGAGGACCATACTCCTGCAGAGCCTCTGAGGGACCCTTTTCCTGGTGACTACCAGAATTCTTGGCTGGTTGGCCACACTGCTCTAATTGTCAAGGCCAGCATCTTCCTATATCTCTCTGCTCTGTCCTCTGCGTGTGTAAATCTCCCATTGCCTCCTTATAAGAACATTTGTGATGGCCAGATGGTAATTGACTTTCCAAGCCTATCTTCTACTTCTCCCTTACAGATATTTTGTCTGCTTGTTATTTTCTAATTATGTCCTTTTAATCTACCAACTGTAAATATCCTTTTTCTGCCACTACTATTTATTTAATTCCAACCAGGCCTTTAAGTAATATGTAAAATATTAACACTCTTGTTTTGATGAAAACTCCATCCAGTTCTGCTACTGAAGGGAAAGAGATGAAAGCTTTTAATGCTGAGGCAAAAAAATAAAATCAAATAGCAACACCCCAGTAATTATTTCCTAATTTTTCCCAACTAATCTTTTCTTCCAGTATGAATGCTATTGAGCACTTATTCTGTGCAGGCACAGTTATAAAACTGTGAATATTTACTCAATTTTATTATTTCAACTCATTGAGGCATATATACGTTATTTTTCCCATCTTCAAGATGCAGAAACAAAGGCACAAAGAGGTTATTAAGTAACTTACTTTAGATCACACAGCTATCCATCGCAGAGTTGGGATTTAATCCAGGGACTTTGTAGACACCAAACTTTTTAAAAATTCCTCCCTTTATTCTTTGTGCTTTTGCTCTTTTTTTTTTTTTTTTCCTTTCTTTTCTTTTGATACAGGGTCTTACTCTGTCACCTAGGGTAGTGTACAATGACATCATCACAGCTCACAGTAACTTTGAAATCTTGTGTTCAAGCGATCCTCCTGCCTCAGTCTCCCAAGGAGTTGGTATTACAGGTCTGTACCACCATGCCTGTCAAATTTTTCTATTTTTGGTAGAATGGGGCGTCATTCTTGTTCAGGCTGGTCTGGAGCTCTTGGCCTTAAGCAATCTTGCCTTTGCCTCCCAAAGTGCTAGGATTACAGGTGTCAACCACCCTGGCCAGATACCAAGCATTCGACTCTTACATACACTGCTTTCTTTCTCTTTGTTCTTTCCCTCCTTACTCCCTCTCTCTTTTCCTACCTTTCAATTAGCATATTTGTGGGCTATATATAAGGGTATAGTGGTTATGCTTGTTCATGCACAATGGGGAAGATGTACCATATTTTGCCATGTACAAGGTGCACTTTTTTGCCCACAGGCGAGGCTGGCTGGGTGGGCTGCACAGAGGGGACCAGGAGCCCTTTGCAGGCCCCAGGGACCCACTTGGCTGTCTGCGGGGCCAAGCAGCCTCATAAGGTCCTGTCCTGGTACCCATGCATGTGGTCATCTTGGCCATGGCCCCTGACATGGCAGGGAGAGAATGGTTCCTGGAAGGGAGGGAAGGGGCCAACTGCACAGAGCAGGGGCTGCAGGAAAGGTGGTGCGATCTGTACATCTATCAGGGAGTTGGCCCTCCTCAGGAGCGTCTCTCCTGCCGAGTTTGGCCACTTTCTCCAGGGGTTTTTTAATTCTGAGTGGATACCTGGTAATGGAATTTCAGGAACAAATGGAAGGTCTGTGTAAGTTCTTTGAGGATTCTCCATACTTTTTTCCATAGAGGCTGTATAAGTTTGGAGTCCCACCAACAGTGTAAAAGTGTCCCCTTCTCGCCACATCCACACCACTAGCTCCAGCTTTGGGACTTTATGATGTGGGCTGTTTTCACTGGGGTTAGGTGATATCTCAGGGTGGTTTTGATTCGCAGTTCTCTGATGATTAGGGAGGATGAGCACATTTTTCAAGTGTTTGTTGGCCATTTGTCTGTCTTCTTCAAAGAAGGTTCTGTTTATATCTCGTGCCCATGATAAATGAGATTATTTGCTCTTTTTTTAAAATTTGTGTTCTCTTTAGATTCTGGTTATCAGGCGTTTGTCAGATTCATGACATGTAAAGATCTTTTTCCATTTTGAAAGCTGTTTGCTTTAACTGTGTCCTTAGCTGTGCAGAAGCTTTTTAGCTTAATTAAATTGTATTTATTTATTTTTGTTGTTGTGATTGCCAGTGGAGTCTTCTTCATAAAATCTTTTCCCAGGTCACTATCATTAAGGGTTTTTCCCATGCTTTCTTCCACAATTTTTATCATTTTGTGTCTTAGATTTAAATCTCTTATCCACTGTCAACTTTTGTAAATGGTGAGAGGTGAAGGTTCAGTGTCAGTCTTTTACATGTGGTTAACCAGTTCTCCCATCTAATCTGCTCTTAAACCTACCTATTGAGTTTCAAATTTAGGTTATTTATTTTTTTTTCTAAAAGTTTCTTTTGATTCTTTAAAAAAAATCTATTTTATACTTACATTTAGAAGTATAAATCTCTTTCCTTTCGGATATTATTATTTTTTAAACAAAAATGTTAAGCATAGTTAATACACATAATTCATATAATTCCAAGATAAGTCTTAACAATTCTTGTTCTGTGGTCTGTAGCCTATAAGCCTAGCCCTATAGGAGGCCAAGGCAACTGGATTGCTTGAGCTCAGGAGTTCAAAACCAGCCTGAGTAAGAGGGAAGACCCCATCTCTACTAAAAATAGACAAACTGAAGCAAGAAGATTGCTTGAGCCCAAAAGTTGGAGGTTGCTGGGAGCTACAATGATGCCATGGCACTCTACCCAGGGCAACAGATTGATACTCTGTCTCAAAAACAAAACAAAACAAAACAAAACAAAACAAACAAACAAAAAAACTCTTGAGTTTATACTGACACTTTTAATTCAAATTTAGTGCTACAAAGTGTTTTACTAATGGCTTCTGTATTACATTTGTATGTATCTCCTCCATTCTATAATGAGAATTCTGAATCATAAGGAATAGGAATGATAGAATGAAAATATCTATTAATTATTCATTTATCTCATACCACATACACACAATAGTCTCAGAAAAACATCACTCAGATTTCAAATTTACTACTCCAGTGAGAAGAAAGTCATCCCTACTGGCTTCAAAGGGGATGAAGCCAGACAGACAAACAGTAAAGGACATTACCTTCGCCCAGACGTGTATGCGAAGGTTCTATGACACAAGGCCCGACCAAGAGAATTAAAAAAAAAAAAAAAAAGTATCATTGAAGAGGCCTAGAAACAATAACCAGCCCAGTATCATTGAGCATAGTTAATACCCAGATTGTATCTTGACATAGTATTTCTTAAGTGATATGGTTGATACCATGTTTGGGACAGGAAAGGTACAAGGTGATTCTGGAACACTTTGTTATATCAGATTATGAAGAAGCTCTCAAGGATGAGTATTATCATGTAAGAACTTAGGAACCAACTTAAAGAGACTTCTATTGGCTAAAGATGGGACAATTGGGGTTCTCACGGGAAACCTAAGCAAGGTCCTGTAATGGGCCTTAAGTATCCTGGTAACTATAGAGTATGTCCCCCACAGTGCCCACACTTAGGGAAAATGCGAAGTTGTAGCCAACTGTACCTTTATTTACAAGACATTCATTATAAAACTTTACAAAGAGATGGCCAACACATAGAGAATAATTTGTAAATATTTATAAAATTATCCCTTGCTCTGCTGAGGAGAGTCTGAGCTGAGTTAGGAAATAAGTTTTGCAGCCTCACTTGAATTAATACAAATTTGAATTTTTCAGCCTCCTTTGAATAAATGCATAGAAATGCTACCTTGTGCTCCATTAGCATAGGCATCCTGGGAGATAGTTCCCTGCCGCATTTGCCCCTTGAATGACCTATCTCAAAAATAGCAAAATTTTTAGTACCTGCTATTTTTCTTTCCTATTATTTTTTCCCTCCAGGTTTTATAACCAAAATTTCAGTGTTTTACTTGCTACATTATTTTTCCCCCAAAATCTCCCAGATAGCCTGTATAATACCCAGATAGTTGTGTATAATACTCAAATATTGCAATTCTCATTCCTGGGTGGAAGTATTTTTATCTGTTTGGCGGGTACCAGAAAGAAAGACAGGTAGGAGTGAGCCAGACTGGCTGGCAGGTACCTTGTCATCTCTTCAGTGTTTTATTTCACAGATACATACTGAAAACCTATTCTAAGCTAGGTCCTAGTATTGGAATACATGGAAAATAACAACATAAACTGTAATCTCAAGTAATTTGCTATCTAGAGAGAAGAATCACTATTAATGTAATAATTGCATAAAGGGATTATTATTGTTAAACATTGTTTAATGTTATATTTTGTACATGGACTAGTCCTATCATCATTAGAGGTATAAAGGCTACATTCAAGGTGCTATGTAAGAGTTTAATAGTGATACCTAATGTAGGGGTGAGAGATGTTTTCTCCAACAGAAAGCTGTTGAGCTGATTCAAAGGAAGAATAGGTATTAACTTAAAGAAGGGGCCAAGGCAGAGGGAGGAGCCTGCGCAAAGGCCCTGTGGTGGAAAAGTACACGGGATGTCAGAATTAAATGGTGTTTTAAAAAGTCACTGACCTGGAACATGTGGAATTGATGGGAAGGTGGTAAAAGAAAATTCTGGAGATGTTGTCAGATGCCAGATTGTGCAGAATTTAGAAACCAGTTAAGGATTTTCTTCTGCATATGGACTTAATAGAAATGGGAGACCATCAGAAAATTTTAATTGGGTCGTTGTGTGTGAGGTGTATGTGTGTGTGTCTGTGTGTATGTCTGTGTGTGCATAGAGTCTACTTTTGCTGCTGTGTTTAAATAAAGAATTAAATGCATGAGTTACATCTATCTTGTGAAATGCTATTTGGAACAAGACATTTTTGGTCAATCAGTGAGTATGGAGTTGATATTCCAAGAATATTTCTTCAACATTACATTTCAGGATCAAATGGACCCTGGCACAAGACATTTCTAGTTTTGTCATTTCTAACCTGCTTTTCATTTGGGGAAATATGGTTTCAGCAAAATAGGCCTAAGAACATCCTCAAGGGTTGTTTTCTCGTGTAGTCCAATATACCTTTTCTCTTCTATGACATATTCCTTATTCCAACCATGTTGGTTGATGTTGTCTAATCTCCTTTTCCTACTATACCAGTATTACTAGAGATTTCTGAATGGTTAATATTCCTCAAATTTATCCTACAAAATGTTCAAAATAGAATCAGTACAACTGCGTTCTCTAATGCCAGGGCATCTTTTCCATTTGATGGTCAATAGTGCCCCCTGCTGGGAGAAGGTGGCCAACTACATAAATGACATTGCAAAGGGCAAAATACATTTGTTTTGTGTTATGTTGTGGACCCAGCAGCCAATGTTAAGAGCGATTGCTTTGTACCAGCTAAGAAACCTATTCATTACCTTTTCAACAACCTGACATACAATTACAAAAGATTAACTTATTTGGCACGTTTTCCAATTACTCCAGATTGAAGAGTCATTGTAACTATTAATAATACAAATACAAAATATGTAGTCTTCAAATGGGATTTACATCAAGAAATAATTTGGATTGGTGTCCTGCTGCAAAAAGATTATCTAAACAATTTAGGATATTAAGCTCCCCCCCCCCGTTCCTAACATTTCCAGGGAAGGATATTCCACGATATTATCAAAACCAATTTCTACATGTAAGTAATCCGATGGGCTCTTATATTTGATAAAAATATGTCCTTTAAAATAAACTAATTCTGATAATTACAAATTTATAGAAAAGTTACAAAGATAGTACAGAGTGGTCCTGTATTTCCTTATTCAGTTTTTCCTCTTGCTAACATCTGATACTATCATAACTAAGGAATCAACATTTGTACATTACTATTAACTAAACTTCAGACTTCATTCAGATTTCTTTTTTTTTTTTTTTTTTTTTAGAGAGAGAGAATCTCAGGCTGGTTGCCCAGGCCAGATGGAGTGCTGTGTCATCAGCCTAGCTCTACAGCAACCTCAAACAACTGGGCTCAAGTGATCCCCTTGCCTCAGCCTCTGGAGTAGTTGTGACTACAGGCACTCACCATAATGCCAGATTAATTTCTTCTATTTTTAATGGGGATGAAATCTCACTCTTATTCAGACTGGTCTCAAACTCCCAAGTTCAAGGGATTCTTCCACCTCAGCCTCTGGGAGGCTGACGATTACAGGCAAGAGCCACTGTGCCTGGCCAGATTGCACTATCTTTGTAACTTTTCCCTAAAATCCTTGTTCTTTCTGTTCCAGGATTCCATGCAGGATACCACATTACCTTTTTTTTTGTTTGTTTGTTTTTTATTTTGAGATAGGATCTTGCTTTGTTTCCCTGGAGTGCAGTAGTGTCATCATAGCTCACTGTAGCCTTGAGCTCCTAGGCTCAAGTAATCTTCCCATTTCGGCCTCCCAAGTAGCTGGGAATACAGGTGCATGCCAACATGCCCGGTTAATTTATTTTTTATTCCATATTAAATTTAATTGCCCTATCTTTTTGGTCTTCTGGTCTCTGACAGTGTCTGTAATTGTACTCATTTTTGATGACCTTGGGAGTTTTGAGGAGTGTTGGTTATGTATTTTTTAGAATGCCCGTCAGAGTGGATTTGTCTGATGCTTCTATAAGGGCTCCACGGGGTTATGCTGTAGGTTTTGGGGAGGAAGACCACAGAGATGAAATACCATTCCAATCACATCACATCAAGGCCACAGACTTACGTGTGTATCACTGTCCATGTTAACTTGGATCACTGTCCGAGGGAGTGTTTGTTAAATTTCTGTCACAAGTTACTTTTGTTGTTCTTGCTTGTTTTTCTCTACTTCAAATTTCTTTTATTTGCAGAGATAGAGAAACTTGTCAACTTTGCTTTCAGAAGAGGGAAGGCAATGTAATATGGTGGTGAAGAAAAGCTTTTAGGAGCCAGAAATACTTGAATTCATAAGCAGTTTTGCCACTTTCCTGCTATGCAACTTTGGGCAATTTACTTTCTAAGTTTTACTCTCCAAATTTATAAAATGGGAGTAATAATAGTGTGTGCATTTCCCTCAAAGGGTTATGAGGAGGGCCAAATGACTTGATGAGCATAAAACAGTCACCAGTGCTGAGTGCATGGTAAGCATGAGAGTGTTCACAGTATTACTGACATTAATTGGACAGTATTGATCCTAAGCATGATGCATTTGTTTCAAGGTTACAGTTAAGTTTGTTTTTCAGAATCAATAGCAATGAGTCCTCAGCATGCAATTATTTCCCTTAATATGGCAGCCCGAATTTGGTGCTTTTGGGCTAAAAGGCCGAGCCTCTGTCATTTATTCAGTTACTTGTGTAACAGCATTCACCGAGCTCCTCCTAGGTCCTGAGGATACTTGGCAGAATCAACAGACACAGTGTGGCTGTACCCCTGTGATTCAGGTGGAGTCTCCCTCTGTCACCCAGGCAGAGTGCAGTGGCATCATCACAGCTCACACATCCTTAAACTCCTTGGCTCAAGGGATCCTCCTCCCTCAGCCTCCTGGAGAGTGGGGACTACAGACACATGCCATCAGCCTGGCTAATTGTTATGGTTCTTTTTGGTAGAGATGGGGGTCTTTCTGCGTGTTGCTCAGGCTGGTCTCAAGCTCTTGGCCTTAAGCCATCCTGCTGCCTCAGCCTCCCAGGGTGCTAGGATTGTGAGCATGAATCACTGTGCCTGGTCTATTTTGAGTTTTTGATTATGAGTTTATATTCCTTGGAACTTGGTTCCTGAGAATTCTTGAGAGACCTGGGTTTAAAGAGTATTCCTCCAGTGAGGCTAAGCGTCCATTTGTACCAAACACTAGTGTAACTATCAACCTGGGATGATTTAAAATTAATTTACCTTCAGTACTCAGCTCAGACAGGTAGTCAGATTCTTATCTGTGGTTAGAACATCTCAAGGAAAGGATTGGGCAGACTTTATCCTTTTCCTACTTTTTCCGGAACCAAGACCGGCACTAGGAAACGCCTATACCGACTCCTTCTGGTAGACATATTGTTTGTAGCTTACCCACTGGGGGTGTCAGATTTTATGCTGGGATCTCTGATTCTGACCCTGGGCTTTCTCCCAGTCCTCTGTAGGAGCAGCATAAATCCTTCCTGTGGCCTATTTTTGTATGACTTTTGAGTTAAGAATAGTTTTTACATTTTTAAATAAATGATTGTTAAGAAACAAAAATTAAAATGACAGAAATCATATGTGGCTCACAAAGCCTAAAATATTTATTATCTTTAAAATATAGTAGACCCTCCTCAGTTGGCCGCTTCCTACAGTGACCACCTCCTTAGGTTGATCAACTTTTCACAGACCAGGCATGCACTGAATGTACATATTGATACAGTAAGCTTTGTTCTTTATGTTGACCACCTCCCTATGTCTACCAGTTTGGTACAGTTCTCAGAGTGGTCAACTTACAGAGGTCCTAGTATATTTTTTTACTTTCATGACATGTTCCTACTTGAACAACTCTACAACTCTTCTAGGATAACCTAATCGGTACCTCAAACTCAACATGACCTAACCTAAGCTTTTGGATCTTGACACTCCTTCTCAATGCTTATCTCCATGTAAATCTCACCACTCCCAACCCCCAGTCTTCTCCTTCATACTAACTGGAAATAATCTCCTCTCAACTGGGAGTCATCCTTGCTTCTACCCTCTCCTTACTCTGCACACTCAACTTATCTTCAAGTCTACCCTTTCTACTCCTAGAATATATCTTGAATCTGTCTACTTCACTTATCTCCATGGCTACTACCTTCATCCAGTCCACCATCACCAGGCCTTAACACAGCCCTTTAAATGGGGTTCACTCTGTTCCTTCCGGTCCATAGCACAGAAGTCAGGGTAAGAGTCTTAACACTGAGAACTCTTTCTTGCTTAAACAAGTTTGAGGATTTCATAATACAATAAATAACATCCAAAACTTTTCCCATAGCCAAGAAGGCCATATAAATCAAATTACCTGATGCTCTTGCAACAGTTCTTATTTGACTTGACTCCCTCTTTTTTTTTAACTTAATTTTTATTAAATTATAACCATATACATTTATGGGGTACAATATGATAATTTGATATACAATGTGGAAGCTTAAGTCAAACTAATTAATATAACCATCACCTCACTTACTTATTTTTGTGTTAAGACATTTGTAATATACTCTTAGTTGTTTTGAAATGTACTCTTGCATTGACACCCTCTTATCCACAAAGTTTTGACCTTCTAGACTGCCTTTTAGTTTCAAAACACAACCAGCCACCTCTCATACCTTAAGGAAAAAAAAAAAACCCTACCTGGAGTGCCTCCTAAAGACCCTAGAGAAGCAGGTTTCCCTTCTCCCCATCCCTTTGGTCTCCATCACATGGTCTTTTCATTGCCTCATAGTAAATATCACCACCTATAATTACATAGTTGTTTGGTTAACTTATAATTGAGTTCCTAATCCAATAAACTGTTAGCTCCAGGAGGATGGAGACTCCACACCCATTGTATCACCTGTGTTTAACTCAGTGCAGATGCCTAGTAGAGGCTCAATAAATATGGGTGATATAGGAATTACACTGGTGTTATGTGCTGAGTTTTGTTTCCAAAAATTTGTAGGTTGAAGTCCTAACCCTGAGAACCTCAGTGTGTAACCATATTTAGAGATAAGGCCTTGAAATAAGTGATTACATTAAAATGAGGCCTAGGGGGTCAGGGGGGCAGTCTAATCCTAACTGGTGTCTTTATAAGTAGAGGAAATTTGGACACACAAAGAAATACAAGGGGTGAGAGCACACAGAGCAAAGGTCATGTGAGGACACTGTGAGGGACAGTCATTTGCCAGTCAAGTCAAGACCTCAAAAAAAAAACTAAATCTGGAAAGATGGCGGCTGAGTAACAGCTTCCCTGCAACTGGGCACGGCGAGTCTGGGGAGACAAGACTCCAGACATATCTGGCCGGTGGGATCTGCCTATGATATTCCCTTTGAGGATACAGGGAGCCAGCAAGGGACTTCTGGACCCCAGGAGGAGGACAAAAACAGGGGAAAACTGGCAAGTGGCCGCGTGTGTTCAATTGACCTAATCAGGCCGGCAACCGTCAGTACAAGCACCAGTGAGACTGCAAACCGGAAAGGCCTTACCTGTGAACTTTTTGGGTGTTCTTGAACTTGGGGCTCAGTTGAGCTGCCTGGGGGAGAGCTTGAGCAAAAGTGTGGAGAACTTTGGGCATTGTCTAGGGCCCCAAAATGAGCCACTGAGCTGGGCTCAGTGAAAGCCATTGTGTGACAAAAACTGCTCCAGCAAGCTTTGCCCTCAGGGTCCCAGAGCAAGGAACGGGCATGACAAAGTAAACTAGTGACTGAGCAGCTTAAAGGTGGCAACTGAACTGCCTCACAGCCATAATCTTTAGGAGCAGAGTGAGACGGTTTTGGCACACTGGAGCCTTGGGCTGTTGCCTTGGGTAGAGTGCCCTGATGTCACAGCTCATAGCAACCTCAAACTCCTGAGCTTGGCACTGCCCAGACCTTCATAAGAGGTGTGCAGCAACGCCCGACCGGTGACCTGCAGCCACCAGGGCTCCACATTCCCTGACCAGGAAGTGCGGGAGCCACGCAACCCTGCATACCCACTCCTATGTCCTACCAGTCTCCACACAAGCTCATTCATCTGACCAGGGACTCTGGTAGCTGCGTGCCCTCTGGAGCCCTCCCTGCCTCTGTGCAGAGCCCTTCTCCTGGCCAGAGACTGCTAGAGTCTTGGATTCTCTGTGCCAAAGTCACTGGGTGCCAGGCACAGAGAACTGTGCGCACACCGCCAGCCCTGTTGCTGAATCCTGGTGTGTCGCACACTAGAGCTGCTTCTACAACCAGAACTCCCTAACTAGAGCAGCCCCAGAGGAACTACACAGGGTCGCTCCCGACAAAGATCAGCAACAATAGAGTGACCCCGCTGGGGTCTAATTTGAAGAGACACCTCCCCAAAACTGAGGATGGCCAGAGGCAACGGTGAAAAGAAATCATGAGGTGAAATCAACAAAAAAACTCTGGCAATATGAATAATCAGAGTAGATCCACGGCCCCAAGGATCAATGGGGCAGAAGCAGCACAAGACCCCATGCACAAACAAATAGCTGAGATGTCAGAAACTGAATTCAGGATCTGGATAGTAAATAAGATCGAATTAGAATTCCAAAGGTTATCTCAAGAATTCAACAGATTCAAAGAGCAAATGACCAAAGATTTTGAATCATTGAGGCAAGAAGTTGCATCCCTCAAAGATCTGAGAAACACAGTAGAATCCCTCAGTAACAGAATGGAACAAACAGAAGAAAGGAATTCTGACATTGAAGACGAAGTTTTCGAACGCTCCCAAACCCTCAAAGAAGAAGAGAAATGGAGAGCAAAAACAGACCACTTTCTCAGAGAGTTCTGGGATAATTCGAAGAAAACCAACATTCGTCTAATAGGGATCCCCGAAAGTGACGAAGTGGCTTCACAAGGCACAGAGTCTCTTCTCCATGAGATTATGAAGGAGAACTTTCCAGACATGCCAAGGGATTCCGAAATTCAGACAGCAGACAGTTTCAGAACTCCAGCACGACTCAACC
>CAUYPK010053504.1:0-54044 GCA_963574355.1 Loris lydekkerianus | reverse complement strand
CATGGATGGAGCTGGAACATAGTCTTCTTAGCAAAGTATCTCAGGAATGGAAGAAAAAGTATCCAATGTACTCAGCTCTACTATGAAGCTAAATTATAGCTTTCACATGAAGGCTATAGCCCAACAATAGCACAAGACTATAGGGAAAGGGCCAAGGAAGAGGAAGGGAGGGGGGAGGTTAGGGTGGAGGAAGGATAATGGGTGGGGCCACATCTATGGTGCATCTGAGAATGGGTACAGGCAAAACTTACTAAATGCAGAATACAAATGCCTACATACAGTAACTAAGAAAATGCCATGAAGGCTACGCTGAACAATTTGATAAGAATACTTCAGATTGTACATGAAAGCAGCACATTGTACCCCTTGAATGCACTAATGTACACAGCTATGATTTAAGAATAAAAATAAATAAATTTAAAAAAAAAACACATTAGAGGTCTTAGGTATTTCAATGAAAAAAATAATAATTTCTTGCTACTGGTGGTCAATGAACATCTGGGCACTGCCAGCCTGGCTAGCATCAGGGTGTGTTTGCTGATTGCTTGGGCCTTCTCTGAGGTCAAGGGCAACCCTTCCTTCTCTTCTTATCTAAGAGTTTTAGTTATGATGTCATGTGGCCAGTCATCAGCCTCAGATCCTGTGTAGAGGGAACCTATATCTATCCCTCCTGGTTGTCCACAACTGTTAAAGCATGAGGGAGAAAGAAGCTAATAAGTTAGTGGAGGAAACTTGGAAAGATGCTGAAGAAAACAGAGGAGATCCCAGAACAAGGAACCTCTTTTCCTCTGGTAGCATATACTGATTCCAAAAGAGCCTGTTAAGAGGATAAGCTGTACTTTGGCACCTTTTGGGTCTTGGCACACAGTATGGAGTCTAGAGCCACCAAGGGTGAGGTCACTGGTAAACTCTCACACGTCGAGTTGGGACCCTAAAAGCCTATATCCCAGGACTGAGGATGAATCAGACCACAAATATTCCTTGCCCAGAAGTCATCTAGGTAGTCCAGAAAATTTAAATTCCTGATCACAGATTAAGGTGATCTTAGATTTTTAGTGCTCCAAAGCACCTAAGCTAGACCAAATTAAAATTTACTCTGGAAGAAAATAGCATCATTCTATACTTTGATTATGTTTACAAATAATTTTTCAAATGTATTTTCTGAAATATAATCAAAGATAACTAGCCAAAGAAGGTAAGAAAACAAGGATGAGAATAAGCAGAGAAAGAATAAATAATAGAATCAGATCCACAGGAGTTCTAGATTCTGGAATATCAAACACAGACTTTAAAATAACTTTGCTTACTATGTTTAAGTACATTAAAAACAAGACTTAAATTTTTGGTGCTATAAAAAAGAACACAGCAGATTTGAAAAAGAACCAAGTAAGAAAATTCTAAAACTAAAAATACAATAACTAAAATTTAAGAGTAGGATCATCTGCATAGATGTTCAAGCAAAAATTGTCCTTAAACCTCTCTCTTTTTCAGACAACCATCCCCTACATTCAATGCATCAGCCAAGTTCTATAAGTTCTACTGCAAAATATTTTTCAGATAGTTTCCCTGTTATTAATATCATCTCTTACCTGGACTCCTGCAGTAGCTCCTAAAGTATTCTTACTCATTACACTTGTCACACTACTGCCATGGTGATCATCTTTTTAAAACATTAATTAGATCACATCTCCCTCCTGCTAAAAACCCTTCAATGCCTTTACACTGCTCCTAAAATGCAAACTTCTCACCCTGGATCATTAGTATGTGTTGTAGCTTTGCTTATTTCTCTGACTTCATCTAATGCCATTCTGCCAAGTAATTGCTACATTCCAGGCACATCAGCCTCCTTTTTCTGGAGCAAACAAAGCTCTCCCAGCTTCCCCTTTGTATTTGTTGTTCCCTCTGCTGGGAATACTCTTTCCCTATTTCTTGCCATGGTTTGTTCATCCTCATCTTTCACATCTCAGCTCAAAGATAACTCCTCCCAAGAAGTTTCCATAACCTCCCAATCTTGGCTTTGTTTCCCCTAAGTACCCAGTTTTTAAAAACAGCTTTATTGTGGATTACTAATGTGATCTCTTTACCAGCATTTATATTTACCTATGCAGTCACATTTATTGATCTTCTTTAATTTGTTGTATGACTTCAAGTTGCTATCTAGTAAATGTCCTTTCATTTTAGCCTAAGGTTGCCTTTAACAGTTCCAGTTAGAGCAGGAAGATAAATCTAGTTCCTATTACTCCATTTTGACAAGAAGCAAAAGTCTTATCCTAAATACTCTTTATCACATCCCTTTGTTCATTTTATCCACAGTTCATTTTATCCACATTTTATCCAGAACCATACTCAAATTATTTCACTCCCTATCTCTTTACTTAGAACTCATTTATCTTATTCATCAGAATATAAACTACACGAGGCAAGAAACTTTTTTGTCCTGTATCCACTGTATACGCATTTATTATCTGGCATATGCCTGGCACATAGCAAATACTCAATATGTGTTGGCTAATAAATAAATGAGTCTCTGGCATCCATTCTCTGTCTTCCAATTAAGCCAACAAAGGTTCAGACAATTTCTAGATGGCTCTTTGGGAAGGGAATACAGCCCATCACTAAAAGATTCCATTATCACCCCTCTCCACTTAAACCAGCCAACCATCCCTTCACCTTCTTTCTGTCTCTCTCTTTCCTCAAAGGACAAAAGGCAAGATTCATACCTTTAACACCTTTGTTTGGGTTGTACAATGAATGTTTTTCAGTCAGTGCCAAGATTTTATAATTGGAGGATTTCTCTGACAAATATGGATTTCTGGCTTTTCTTGATCAAACAGAGCTGGCAACACTGGTTACTAATTAGAAACAGTCTGCCAGAACGTGGCCATGGCTATCCTTCCCAGAAGAGTCACATCCTCTCCTGCTTAGCACAATCCCCACCCAACCAGCCTCACTGACCTTACCTTGTGCAGCTGGAATTGGCATTTGAATTTAGGACCTGGGTTGGCATTTGAACGTAAAACCTCCTCCAATGCTCACGAAATCTAAGACAACAGGACTCTGCTTACCTTCTTGATAAGCCCAAAAGAAATAAAGACATCAAATTTCCCCATTATCGGGCAGCGCCTGCGGCTCAAAGGAGTAGGGCCCCAGCCCCATATACCGGAGGTGGTGGGTTCAAACACAGCCCTGGCCAAAAACTGCAAAAAATAAATAAATAAATGAAAATAAAAATAAAATAAATTTCCCCATTAGCTTGTCACATAATATTGTACCCCTTACAGGAGGGCCTATGAGAGAGACTGCCAAGGGCCAAATTTTGAATCCACTGTAATATGTAATTAGGAGTAAATTCAACAGTTGAATTTACATTTAGCATTTAAATAACTAAATGGAAGTTTATGTCTCTCCTCTTCGCAGTTCAGAGGCAGATAATCCAGAGATGGTAGGACACTACCATCATGGTGGATCTCCAGTTTCCTTGTATCTAGAACTCTGCCGTGCGTGGCCCATACTTCCAAAGCAACTTTATGATCTCCTTGTCTTTGGGAAGACAGGAGAAATGAGTTGGGAGATGTCTCTGAGGTGAGAGGAGTACAAGCCCGATTAAACTTGGCTGCAAGAGCCTGACATAGAAAGCAAGCAAGCAACACCCTGCCTGTGCTGAGACAAAGCTGGGAGGTGCTGAGAGGCAGCAAGGAGCTTGCATGGCCCGCCTGACAGCTGTCCTCTTTCTTTGTTGGAATCTGTGCTGGGTGCTGCTTAAGGCTGATGATGGCAGCATATGGTGGGACAGGGTAAAGATGTAACAGAGTCTGGGGAATCAGTGGTGCCTGATGCTGCATCAAGTCCCAGATAAGGTGCCCTTGGGCTCAGACTCGGGGGGTGGGGCAGAAATGGCAAACCTGAGAGCAATGATGGACACAGTGGGGGCAACAAATAACATCCCTCTTATTTATATAGTGCTAGTGAGGTGTGGACCAGTGCAGTGAGAGGTGTGAGGAAAAGGCAGGGTGCTTACCCTCTTTGACTTCAGTTTCCACATCTGTAAAATGGACATTATCACTTTTCAAAGTTAACCAGAAGATTAAGCACAATGATGTGTGAGATGTTTGGTTAACAAATACCAATTAGTAGAGGCTCCACACAGAAGCCATGATTCCTATGCTTGGAGATCTCATGAGCATTCTTAAAGGAAAGAGAACTAAGTGCCATTCTTTGACCAGGAATAGATTGATTCTCAGTGTCAACATCATCTTGTGATATTAATTCCTGGGAGCATTTACAGGGACATCAACAGTGTCTGTAGGGAGATAATCCACTTCTTGCTTCAAGCCTGACAGAGCTCAGATCCTCCCCCTCACTGCGGAGGACCTGCAGCCTAGGTTTCCCAGAGAAACCAGCTCATCCTTGCTGCAAGGGAGGTGACTGTGTTTGTAACTGGTACTGACACACAGCCCCAGATTCAAAAGCCTCACTTTTCTCTCCCCTGATGGGCCTCCCCCTATCCAGCCCTGTTTTCCCTATTCTTCCCATGTCCTCAGGAGCTCAGCTCAGGTGCCCCAGCCTCTCAGCAAGACACCTGTTTTGCTGGGCAGTGCAAAGGACCATGCTGGGACAGGGAACAAAAAAGGCAGTTCTCGAACACTCTGATAGACTCAGATGTGCCCACGCAAGTACACACTCCTGGCCCTGATTCTGTGTTAAGCTATGAGCCAAAAATATGTCTTATCTAGACAGGAAAGTGTGTCTAAAATAGCATTGTTTGCACTCCCACACCCTCCACCAGCACCACCAAACTTTGGACTATATAATAAGTCCAGCACACAGTAGGTGCTCTGCTCCTGGCCTTCTCTTATTTTCTCTCCTGCCTTCTCCCCCCTTGGGCCAGCTGTGGGTTCTCTTTAGACATCTACAGAGCTGGTTCAAGGACCCCAAAGAGTTTTTCTTAGTGATCCTCTGGTACTTGCACTCCCTCTGAAACATAGGTGCAATTCAATTCAACCAGCATTTATTGAGCACCTGCAATGGCCAAGCCCCTTGCTTATCACTTGGACAGGCAACTAGGAAGCTCTCCATCTAGATCAACATGGTGCGACAGAACTTTCTGGGGCAATAGGAATGTCCCAAACCTGTGCCATCTGATAGAATAAACACCAAACACCAGCCGCATGTGGCTATGCTGCACTTAAAATGTGGTTAGTGAAACCATGCAACTGAATTGTCCACTTGACTTAACTGGCAATCATTTTTATTCAAATTCCCATTGGAAGCCAGTAACTGCTCCACTGGAAGATGGAGGTGGAAGTAAGTGTGTGCAAAAGAGCCTGCTTCCACTTTGGCTCTGAGTCCTGCAATAGATTAGGGATGGCTTCTGGAGGCGGTGGTCTGGAAGAACAGAATTAAAGGAAGGAAAGGATTTCAACAGGTGAATTTGGGTGGGAAAGGAACTTTAAGGCAGACACTAGCAGTGGGCAAAGGCACAGAAGCTGAAAAATGCAGTATTCAATTGGGGCAGTTAGGAAAGAGGGAGACACGGGGGCAAAGGAGATGAAGTGGGACAAGAGGCTGGCCTAGAGGTCTTAAGAGAGCTTGACTGTCAGGCTACCCACCCACGGTGTCCTGCTGCCTCTGAACATGGGAACCAGTCATCAAGGTGAGCTTCAAGAACCAGGTAGCTGTATCTAAGATACAAATGAGGAGAAAGCTGGGTGGTCCTGGAAGGTCATAATCATGGCCTAAGCCAGAGACAGTGAAGACCTGAATAGGGAATGCAGGGAAGGGTTTAGGGGAGGGCAGTGTCAGCATTTCCTCAGTACCACTTCTAGCATCTCCTATACTGTCTTGCATCCCTAGCACCCAGCTAAGTTTCAATCGATAAAAGGGGATTAAAGCACATAATAAGTGCCTAAGAAATGTTTGCAGGAAGGAAGAGTGAAATTGAGCAATTTCTCAGGTTTGGTGATTGGTTAGAATTTAGCCAAGGGATGAAATAGGGGTAGACTCTAGAGTCTACTAATGGCTGCACAGATAGGCATGGGGGATGAGGCAGAAAACAGCCCCAGCATGGCCCTCAGAGAGAGCATAGCCTAATTGACGGATCCAACCAGATTCCTATAGGGGAAGTCCTCCTAACTGAGAGGAGGATGGCCCTTAATGAAAAGCAGGAAATCAAAAAGAAAAGCTGCAGAACACACCAGAGCATTTTGTCTGGGTCATGCTGAGTTCAGTTTGCAAGTGAAACTGAGGTGGAGAGAAGCCCAGCAGTTCCTCAGGTGTTGGGGCATCAAGACTTGATTGTCCTGAGCATAATGGAGAAACTGAGGCTGTGAGAGTGGTGGGGATGTCCAGGAAGTAGGATCAGCAGGCACAAGAGAGAGGCAGAGGCAGCACTCACAGAACAGCCTTTGTGCCGCCCTGTAGCCAGCCTGTTGTCTAAGCCCCCTGGCACCTGCAGCATTCTAGTCACCTGGATGACATAAATCCCTGCGTCCCCTTTGCTCAGCCAAACTGTCATCGTCATAGGCCTTTGTCTCTGTAATTGCCAACTGAGGCTAATGGACTCAATCAAACCCATTCTCCTTCATTCTGCTCTGACACTTTACCCTATGTTATGGGCTGAATTATGTACCCCGCGATTCTTACGTTGAAGTTCTTGGCCCCAGTATCCCAGAATATGACCATATTTGGAGACTGGGTCTCTAAAAAGGTAATTAAGTTAAAATGAAGTCATTAAGGTCGGCCCTAATCCAATATGACTAATGTCTTTACAAGAGGAAATGAAGACAAAGGCATAGAGAGAAGGCCAGGTGAAGATAGGCATCTACAGGCCAAGAAGGGAGGGCTCAGGAGAAATCAGACCTGCCAATGCTGTGATCTTGAACTTCCAGACTCCAGAACTGTAAGAAAACAAATTTCTATTGTTTAAGCAACCCAGTCTGTTTCAGTATGTTGTTATGGCAGTCCTAGCAAACTAATACACCTGCTCATTGTTGGTGATTGACAACCTTAGGCAAGAAGGCCTCTGCTTCCCTTCTTATGCCAAATAAATAGGTATGTCTCTCTGCATGGAGCAGAATTTCCTCTGCCCTTCACTGCAGGACCCCACCCCTACACAAATCTACTCCCATTAGGACAAGGACAATAAAAGGATTTTTAGATCCTTTCATATTGCAGTCTCCCACTTTAGTTTTTAAAATATCTTCTGTAATAAGGGTAGACAAAACAGTGTTTGTCCCTTAGCAAAGACTCCTCTGATATATTTGCAGACTGCAATTTACTTGGACTAAACTGCAATGGCTTTAATTCTATCTGGACACCCCCAGGTAGTCAGGGCATTTTGCGGAGAGCGCCTGTGAATTAAATGCAAAGAAAGAACAGAAAAATAAGAAATTCAGCTACATGCATCCTCTTCCTCCATGCCCCAATCTAGCTGTGCCCTTGGGACCCAGGCCACATTCCACCTCAGCCAGCAAGTACAACCCAGCATTTGCAGAGTCTACTTTAATTCTAATAGTATTTCTTCATCCTTAGAAATTTTACCTGAAAGCTCTTGATAGGAAAATTATTAGAGTTCTATCAGGAAAGTTTCTCAGCTACAATCCCAGGTCTCCCTGGAAACCCTAACCTGACTTGGGTTCTTAAGAACCAAGTTGTGATGAGCTGTGGGAAATGGGAATCAAGGGCAGTGGCCCTGTGGTCACTTCCCAGGACTCCTATGGTTGGCATCAGGCAGCATAGTCCCAGGATGACACACTGCATCTTCTGCCCTTCATCCAGCTGTTCTGACATCCCACAGAACCAGCTAAAGGGGATAAAGTGTTTTCCCCCTTGCTCTGACCCAGAAACTGAGTCAAATAGAAAATGTCACCAACCTGATCTGTAGTTCTTTCCTTCCCCAGCCCTTGTGAAATCAGGAACATTCCACATGAGTGATTCCTTCCCTTCCTCAGATGTGGCTGAGCCCTATGTTTTCCCAGGGGTCCATCTCCAAAGCCAACAAGCCCAGTGGGTAAGATCTCTGACAACTGGTCACCACCATGGCTCTCACCCAGAAGAGTGGACTTTGGGAGCAGCTCAGCCTACAGTGAACAGGTAACCACAGCTGCCAGGACGCCCCATCTCCTCCCACTGCAAAGTTAGTACCTATAAGGTCAGTGGTCAAAATAAAGGACCCCAGAAAACTGGAAGCACACTGACATCTGCTTGAAGGAAGACTGAAGGAGGAAATTGGTGGAGTAGAAGAAGACAGAAAAGTGTACTTATTCTCAAGAAAACTTCTACTCTCTCTACGGTTGAAACAAATTTGCTGATGATCCTTGTGAGCTACTGCTGGAGTAGAGGTCCTAAGGGATAGGGCTAGACAGGGCCCTTAGAGTCTTGTTTCTACCTGCATAATGTACTAAGACATACTAAAGCATCTCTCTTAGCCAGTGCTGAAAAACTCATTTAATACATGATGGCTATTATTAGCAAAAGAGGACAGGGAATGAAGCAGGAGGATGCCATCCGTTGGAAGACTCAAGGGCAAGGATGCTCTCAGGGAGCAAGGCCAAAGGTGTAAAGCCAAGATAACTGAAAGCAAGACATAAAAGGATCCAGTGATAAAGTTCAAGGGGTAAAAAATGGACAACCTTAGGAGTTGGATCCCTCTTATAGGTGGCTGGAGATGTATACCAGATGGATTTTGGTCAGCTGGCTGACAAGCCAGACCAGTGTGGGACTTCAATGGATATCCAGAAGAGCAACTTTTCCTACCAGGGGACCACTGACATGAAGCACACAGTATTACCTCTTAATACCACTTTGTAACAGCTGAGTGGGTGGAACAGGTTCTTTTCAGACTACCTCTTTGAGCAACAAACATTTTCCCTCTTATACCCTTCCATTTTGATTTCTAAAAATGTCTTTACTGTTTTTTGTGACCACAAATAAAATCCATACTATTTTTTAAAATCTAACTCTTCAGAACACTCAAAGTCACCACCAACAAAATTTGGAACTACATCTTTATTTATTTTTACAAAAAAGAATTGAACCATTCTTTTGTTCAAGGAATAGAGCCTTCCCTGTTGCTTGAGTTTGCAGTGAGTAATTGATCTTTGCCATATTTCCATCCCAGCACACTTAGATCTTATTAAAAGCTGAACCACATTCTTGGTATTCAGCCATCCCCTTGCAGGATACTTGGATTGTCTCCAATTTTGCACTATACTAGACACTCCTGAAGTGAACATTTAATTGGACACTTGTAGGAAGGTTTCTTTAATATAAATCTCTAAAAGTAGAGTGTTGGTTGAATACATACAATAAAATATTATTCAGCCTATAAAAGAAAGAAAATGAGGGGGATGCCTGTGGCTCAAAGGTGTAGGGCACCGGCTCCATATACCAGAGGTGGCAGGTTCAAACCTGGCCCCGGCCAAAAACTGCAAAAAAATAACAATAATAATAATAAAATAATTAAAAAAATTAAAATGTTAAAAACAGAAAGAAAGAAAATGACAGATGCTACAATATAGATGAAACTCGAGGGCATTATGCTAAGTGAAATATGCCAGTCACAGAAAGAAAACTACTGTATGATTCCACTTTTATATGAGGTACCTCATCAAATTCACAGAGACAAAGTAGAAGAGTGGCTGCCAGAGACTGGGAGAAGGGGGAGATAGGGAGTTAGTGTTCAATGGGCACAATTTCCATTTTGCAAGGTGAAGAAGTTCTAGAGATCTATTGCATGACCATGTAAACATATTATACTTAACATACTGAACTGTACACTTACAAATGATTAAGATGGTAAATTCATGTTATTTGTATTTTACTATAATCAAAACTAATAACAAAAAAGGGATAGACTCCCCCCCCCAAAAAAAAGTGGAAATGGTGGATCCAAAAGAGAGTCCATTTTTTATTGCAATAGATATTGTTGAACTTCCCTTAAGAAAAACTGTATTGATTTTCATTGCTGTTACAGTGTGTGAGAAGGTTCTTGTCCCATACCCTCTCCAACACAGGCATTATCTATTAGCTTTCTCCTCATCATGATTTGGTGATAGCAAATGGGAGAGAAGGAGAGCAGAAACTGACATGCTCTACTTGCAGTATAACAAAAGAATGTTCATCTGCTCAGCCCCTTTCAGATACTCAAGAGTGGCCGCTGAGTAAACTCAGGTTGCAGCTTTCTGCAGGGTAGGTGCAGATTTCTGTGGATGCCTCCAAAAACTCTGAAGTTATTCTGGTTGTCTTTCCCCATCCCACTCCCTAACCTTAAAATGATGACTCCAAAAATCACAGACTGGCCTACATATTTCCCTGGAACAGCTGTCCTGCAGAATTTCTAAAACAAGTTAAAAATAGTCTCAGTCTCTAAAAGAAAGTTGGGTCCCTAGGAACAAAACCCTCTTAGAAATGTCCCCACCTCCATAAAGAGCACACAAAAGCTGACCCAGCATGTTCCCCAGAGCTCCTCTTTGCTTGTGATCCCCTCCCTGCCATGGAAACAGAGCCCTGCCTGAAATCTTTTCCAATTCTCTGTCCATCAGTGGAGGGGAAGTGGGAAGGGAGGGAGATAAACCAATTACAACCTAGCTAACAGCTTGTGTCATTATTTCCATTTTATAAATTCCCAAATGGGCTCAGAGACTTAAAGTAAGGTGTCTGAATTCACAGTCAGTATGAGAAGCTAAATTTTAATCTTAGGTCCCACTCCAAAGATACCGTGGTGACAGCACCCTGCTCCCTATTGCTACCCTTCCCCCTAAAGGTTCTATCATATATTCAGGTCACATCATGTAAGAGGAGAAAGATGCACATGTCTTAAGCAGAGAACATGGAACTCTAAACAAGTTTAGAATTTGGCAGCACCAGGAGACAGTTTCTAGACAACAACCCACCTCAAGAACTCCTGGTACCTTACTGATGGCTTCCCCCTCCTCCTTACTGAGTGGGGAAACACATTTTCTCTAGTGGTGGGTGGGAGTGAGGATCAGCTGTCTAATGTTGTTGGCAGGTCTGGTTTCTCTGCTGCAGAAAGAAATGAAAGTCTATCAGGTTAAACAGAGAGGTTTCCAATGAACTCTAATGTTAAGAGAGTGTTGGTGGGGAAGTAGCACCTCATGTCGCCTACCTGGCCTTTTGTTCTACAGTCAGATTCTCTGAAGCAGATTTAGAATGACAAGATCAGGTGAAGCTGGTCTCAATTGCCTAGAAAAAATAGTTGTGGCAGAAAGGAGAGCAGTTACCTTCTGTGCGTTGACTTACTCATCCTCTTAAACATGACCCCAGGCACATATTTCTGGCAACTACATGGTATTGATCCAGAAACAGGTTTAAGGCATCCCAGACCCCAGATTAGCCTGCTGGAGAAGACTAGTGAAAATTTAATTTATTTTAGAGATTCCTGTCCGGCAAGGACCCTGAAAGAGACAGATGCATGAAGAGAAGAGTGGCACAATGCTGTGTTGTTGGCTAAGTATCAGGCCTCAGATCTGCAGAAAGACTACCATCCAAGGCCCCCTCCCAATCACATTTCAGTACCCAGGACCCCTTCCCCAAATTCTCACATGGCAGCTGGATTAATCCAAAAGCTGCCAGGCCTCTCAAAGGCCAGACCTGGAACTGGCAGGGTCACTTCTGCTGCATTCTAAACTTGCTAAAGCAAGTTGAAGGGGAGGGGAAACAGACTCCACTTATGGATAGATGAGGAGAGAGGGGGAGAGAGAGAGATAGAAGCCACCCTTGACGTCTATCTAGCCCTTGACTCCTTATTCAGAATTTCTGTTCTGTCTTTTTCTCCCTCATTGTCAAGGAAGTAACTAGGACTTTAGGCTCCCCCAGGAGTGAGGCAGGAGCCAGAGGGTGTCAAGTTGTGACCAACAGGGGCCTGTACTCACCCTCATAGGAACATACTGGGGAGGCTCAGTACTTCATCTATAGAGACTGGACCAGATGCAGCGGCATGCTGGCCTTGCCAAGCTCAGCCGGGAAGAAGGAAAAGTCTCCCGTCTCCTCAGGTACCCTGCCCGCTGGGATAGACAGCGTGCCCATGGGAGCCACCATGGCCTGAAGGAGAGAAGGCCTCTCTTATTTTCTACATACAACACAAGCCTCCCAATGTTTAAGAGACCCCAAAGAAGCAGAGGACCCTCCCATAATGATTTAGGTGGAATTTCATACACACACACACACACACACACACACACATATATATATGGCATATATTTATCCTATATATATATTTATACAGGGTAGCGATAAAGTTCATATGCAATCACAGAAAAACTTTATGGCCACCCTGTATATAGGATAAAACCTGAAATTTCCTTTCTTGAGATTTAAGTTTTAGGTATTTATAGCCTTTGTTGTTTTCCTGGGCCACAAGAGTAACCCCCCGTCTAGGCCTGAAGGGCCCTTTGTGAGAACTCCAGAGAGTGAGGTACAAGCCTTATCCATCTCCAGGCCTCTTGCCTCTCACATTTCTACTCCAGGCACTCATCTGGCAGCACTGGACTCAGCCCCTTGGGAGGAACCGGTAAAGTCTGCTCCATGGCACTAGAGAAACTTGTTGGTTATGCATTCTGGCCACCAGCAGGGTACTTGGTGGCAATTGGGACCTATGAGCATTTATATTCCCCTTTTCCACATTATCTGAGAGCAGATATAAGATATAAGTCATACAGAGCTCTATGAGTCACACAGCTGCTCTTGCTCTGGTCAATGCTAGCCAGGGGGCCCAGTAAACCTGGAGCTCATTTTGAACTGCAAGTGACTACTCCAGGAAAACGAAGGCAGATTGGCTTAGGAAAAGGTGACTTTCAGTAACTTCAGCCCTGGATTTGGGATTCCTGCATGTGAACTACAATTAGAGTAGTGAAGGGTGAGGGCACTGAAGACAGAGTAAAGCTGGTGGCTTGGGAGCAGTGCTATGCTGTGCTGTGCCATCCACTGGAAATGACTTTGGGAAGCTGCTCTTACCTGTCCTTGAGAGTGGGTGACAGTAGCACACACATATAGCTTTCCCTCTGGGGCATTTCAGGTTCCTGTAAGAAAACACTATTGCTGAAGACAAGTGAAGATGGAAGGAAATGAGCTCTTTAAATGCCCAAGGACTGGCACACTCTATGTACCAATACTGAGCAAAAGTGATGGGCCCCAAGAAAAAATGGCTGGCATTTTCTGTTGACCTCAGTGCCTGAATCCTTAGCAGAAAGAGTATTGGCTAGCATCAGAAAACCCAGTTCCAAGCCTTAGTCCTACGCCAAACTGGCTCTATAACTCAGGGTTAAGTCACATATTCTGGGCCTCAGTGTCCCTAGCAGTGATTTGCTAAGATACTGAGATGCTAGCACAGAGCTTGGGATGCTGTTAGCTCCCATGTCAACTTTTGTCCTTTCTTCCATCATTGTAAGACTGGACTCCTATCCCAGAGAGAATGTGAGGAGAAAAGGGCTCTTTGCTAGGAATGATCCAGTCAGTATGCATGTGTTAGTGGGAGGAAGGGAGGGAACAGCCACCAGAGGCATGAGGCCCTCTCTTTTCCCTAGCAGGTCTCAAGAGAATCAAACAGCATTCTGAATAGGTAACTCTGACTGCCAGGAAGTGGGGTCAATGTCTAAGGCAGTTAGGGAATGTTTCTTCTAAATGATGGCTTTTTGGAAGATGAACTGTCCCTGAAAATTCACTCCCTGAACTGGGGACATGAATAGCATGTGCTTAACCAGATACTGAATAGACAAGGGTGCCTGTAAGTCAAGGTAGTGGGATGATCATGACAAAGCCTTAACTTTGAGGAACCCCCCTGTGCAGAAAATACCAGGCAGCCCTTTGAAAGGCCTGTTTACAAGGTTGGCCTTTTCTGACATTTGGAACTTAGATTTTAAGAGGGTTTCCACCACTCCCAGAACTTATAGGATTGGCTCCAAGTGCCTAAACTGCTTTTATAAACAATGTGGTTTATGTTGAACACTTCTTTGTTTGTGGGACTTTGTTACCATGTATGTGCCAAGTAGACATTGTTTGCAGGAATTTGATACCATGTATATGCTAGGTAGAAGATAATAATATGACCAGTCCCCAAGAAATCCTAAGGTCTAAGTCTCTGCTGAGCTTCCCTGATTGGCAATATTTCACACAGCAAGTTTTCACAATTCACTGTTGGGGAATTAATCCTGTCCTGTGTGACTATGAAAAGGTCCCTTGGAAGCTTGCACCTGGCATCCCCCAGGTTTGGTCCCCACACGCGTTTTCTCTTTGCTGATTATACTTGGCATTTCCCTATAATAAATCAGTCATGATTACAACTCGTATGAGTCCTATGAGCCCTGTGAGTGAATTACCAAATCTGAGAGTGGTTTTGGGGATCCGTGACATACACCCCATCATGGATTTCCAGGTCAGGACCCCCAAAGCCCCTACATCTGGACGGGGCTCCAGGACTCAGGTCATTAATAGAAATTACTGATCTTTCTGCTGCATTCCATTATTCAATCCTAATCTCCACCCCCATACTCTAAGGAGCCTTACAAGTTGAGAAGATGGATTCTTGCAGGTCATATGCCAGTAGTGTTATTTAACAGTGCTGATATAGGTGGTAAGATCACCTGTTTTCAGTTCTGAGCCTCTTTAATCTTGAAGAATAGGACCAGATGCTTTGCTAGCAAAGACTCAGCTGTTCCTGCCCCTAAAACCTGAGGGGATTCAAACCCATGGCAACAGTTTGCAGAACCACTCTGCATCAGGAAGTAAGGGATCTCAGACCAACTTCCCAAAGGGGGAAACTGAGGCCCCACTAGGTTTTATAAAGTGTTGCTACTACCCATGCAATGCACATTTCTATCACCACTGCTTTCTCACATTTCCATTTCTCTCTTACACCAGATCATGAGGTCCTAAAGGTGGTGCTGTACTTAGGGAATCAATGTTGAATAGATCTAACTCACCCCAGCTTACATAGCTCACTAGAGGATTCATTTCTAGGTCTCCTGCCTCCCAGGGCAACATTCCTTCTTAGGGGAAAGGCCTGGTACATGGCATGAACAAAACATAACCTTGCATGCTCAGGAGCATCCTAATTGGAAAAAATAAGCACAAGGCAGCCCTCAAGAACACTTCAACCAGTTGTGAGTCCCTGGACTGAGTTTTATTTCTCTATCCCTGGACTTCTCAGTTTCAGAAGGCACTGTAAACATCTGTCCTGGTCAGCATCAACCAGCTGACCAGAAGAAATCACCTCTACAATTTCCCCTTTTATTCTGAGTAGAGATTGAAAATAAACAAAACAGTAGCAACAGGTAAGAAATGATTTAACTTTATAAAAATGTAATAATACAGCAAGATTTGATTGTAGTTTTCTTATTTGTTCTATCAAGTTCATAAAAAAAAAAAAAACACCTGAAATAAAAATCAGAAACAAACATTTTAAGGGAGCAGAGGCATTCAGAAATTCAGAAAGACAATGAAAACAATAAGCAGCAAAAGCAGCAGTAACATGGGGGAAATGGTGGTAGTTCTGTTGTGAGGACAAAACAATCAAAGACCAGAGTGAATCTGGCCTTTCCCTATAAGGGAATACCAGGCTGAGTGAAGGGAGGTAAGGGTGGGGAGTGACTCTAAAGAAGCAAAAGAGCTTCCCAAGTAGGACCACACTGAGGGCTGCTGGCTCAGTGGTGGAAGACACAAGCAATGGCCTCCTGCAGAAAGGCCCACAGCCTGGCCTCTACCCACTGAGCCAGCCACATGGCCGTGACTCACAGCCAGATCCTAAAGGACTGGCACTATAAGGGTGGCTTCCTCCTCTGTCCACTTGCTTTTAACTAACCTGTAGCTCTGTTGGTTATAATCCTACCATGGTGAGCTCAGTGGGTAGAAACTCATAAGAATGTCAATCTAAGCTCTGGTGGCAAACTTGCCCGGCAAAACCAAGAAAACTAGAAACATAAGGCTACACACAAAATACTTTTGGGGATGTCTGCACCATAGCCAAGGCAGAGTTAGGACCACCTTGAAGAGACATGCTGGGAATGCCCACAGCAACATTCCCCAACATTTCTCTCTAGGGAAAGGGCATCCAAAGAATGCTGGGCAAATTCTTGACTACATTCTGAGGTAGTCTAACCATGACTTGCACAGGTTGCTAAGAATAGTCACAAAAAATGGAGGAAAAGAAGGCAGAAAAGTTGTCACAGGGAGAAATGGTTAACATTCATAAGGGAAATAACTACATTACAAATGTAGAGATAACCAGATGCAGCCTGGTATCAGGGGTTGCCCTGTTACCAGGGCTCATGCAGACCCCGAGCACACACAGCTCTTGTACTACTTAATGCTGCAGCAGTGTGGCAGGAGATGAGGGGTCCATCGAGTGATTTCCTGGCCCAGAGCAGCAGCATCTGTAAGCAGAGGGATGTCTCTGTCTTAAACACCTAGGCCCCTCCTACTGACTTATGTCAGTTTGAGGATGAGCCAGAAAGCCTGGGGACTCTGAAATAAGAATTCCCAACAGTCAACTACAACTCCTCTAACCTAAACATGTTTTTCAGGAGGAACTAATTCTGTTAGACTTTACTTGGAAAAACTTAAGAGATCCCTGCAGTTGAGGGAGCAATCAGACTATAAGCTACCATTGAAAGACAAATGAAAAGAACAAAAAGCAACGCTTTGTTGGACTCCCCTACTCATTTATGTAATGCTAATTCACATTCTTTTTCTCTTCTAAGCCAGCACTCAGAATTCTAAGTCAGGATGAAATAGTCTGACGGTTTAACAGGCAGCAGCTGTATCATGTCCTGGACATTAGTATTTTCTCTGCTTTCCACATTTCCGTGAACGCCTTCTAGGACGGAGCTCACCAAAGTCTTCAACTTCATCTTCATAATCATCTTCCTGAATAATACCTGATTAAAAAGCAAAAAACAGAAGATGATTTTTTTTTACACTCCACTGTAAAATTTAACATTCTAGTAAAATCTAATGTCTCTGTAATCACTGTTTTAAATTAATGAAATAAAACTTTCCAGGGTACCAAAGAGTATTTTTCTTTGAGTACTCATGTTGCTTCTCAAGAAGAGCTAAAGTAAACTAACCTTTCTCCAGAGTTAAGCTCTTTTATAGACTGATTCCTCTGGCCTTATTTTAGAGGCCCTTATATGATAATAAAAAAGTCAAAACAAAACCTAAATTCAACCACATACTTGAGTTGGTATACCAATTATCTTCCTTTTGAAATAAACAGAAAATCACAGTCCCCAGAAGGAACTATATGCTAAATATTTTTTATTGGCATAGACATTTGCCAAGTTTTCCCTGGCAAACTTCCCTTCAAGTTTTCCCTAGCTCTGGGGTCTGGATTTTCCAGGAGCATCCAGAGTTGATGAAATACTTGGAGCAAGAAGAAATGTGGTTCCAGCCAGGAAGGTGCAAAAGAAAAGAAAGACATTCTGATAACATAGAACTTGGCAAGATAATTCTCACTGCCAGAAAAGAAACCTGATTCACTCCACGCAAACTTTTAACCCTCTTTAGGAAGATGCAAGCAAGTTTCTCCAATGATTTTGTTTTATTCAAAAGTGTATCTTCAGGCCCAGAACATCACTGATACATACTAGACACTCAAGTATCCACTGACTTAAATAACTTATTGATACAGTAAAATATATTTATCAAGGGATGGCTTTATAATACTTTGCTTCTCCTTGGGAGTTATTGCATAGGAGTATACACAGTGATTAAACACCAATAAAAGTGGTGAGCAGCAAGAGGTTTTGAACAACAGCTGTCAAAGTCACATGGGAAAACTCAGATATTAATGTTGCTTACAATTTGACTCACTGGGAGTGACAATCCTAAACAGTGAGAGACTATTGACATCACTAGGCAGCCCCACTTTAGATTCACCGCAGAGCCAGCAGTCTCAAAAACCATAGCACCCAAAGTCTTAGCTGTTCCTGGAATAAAGGACTCCTTACCTTCCTCCTTTAAGCAGAGTTCTGTTTTCATCAGCCACTCCCGTGCATCCCTGACCGACAGGATAAGAAGGTTGACCAGCCGAGTCATCGCCTCTTCCGCTACAGAAACCAAAGAATGGGCTTTGAGTGAAGAGGTGATTGCAGGTACTAAACATCATGTACTAGTGCCAAAGTCCCCATGTCCCAAGAGCTGGTCTCTGTGATTTCCCTGAGGAGAGCTCTCCTTACAGGGTAAGGGACCCAAAGTTGCCTTCTGCCACCACAAACATAAACTACAATTAAAGGCTAGCCTATGCCATTACTGTTTGTCTGCAGAGAATACCAATTTCAAATCTTTCCAAGATGCTTATATTCAAGTTATTAAACCTTAAACCTTTCCAGGATGCTTGTATTCAAGTCATTAAACCTTAAACTTAAACCTTAAACTGGAAAGAGTATCTGAATTATAGAATATTTTAAAATACACAATTTCACTGAGTTCTACTCAGTGTTGTTAAGAAGCAGCTAATAAGTAGAGGAAACCTGATTCTAAGACCATTTAAGAATTCTTGTTATTAAAGATGGACACTGGGTGTGACTTAAGGACCCTCCTAAAAGGGAGACCAGCTACACACTTCCAGACCTTAGCCAAAAGCTTAGAACCTAGTAGGTATTAATGAAATCATTAAATGAATGAGTCAGGAGAGTCTTAATGAGTTTTACCAAGGCTTTAAACATTCTTCTGATATCCTCTTCATGGAACTAGCAAACTATTTTCTCATCTGTAGCACCTGGGGAAACTATCACCACCAAAGATAATCACAAACTTATAATTGAGTAAGAGGTGGTTCTAACAATGAGTTTTTGCTGTATTTTGAAAATGTACATTTCACAGTTACATTCTGCTAATGCCAAGATTCTATCATCCCCAAGTCAAAAGTCACTACAAAGAATTTAACTCCGACAAGCATTCTCAAACCTTCCCCCATTTTCACAGGCTCTTACCACCAGCCCAGGCCTTCCGCCTATAGAGATCCTCTACCATACTGGAGACCCTTTTGATGTGCTCCTGGACCTTCCTCTGCAACATATGGCTATGCTCTTTAGAGCCCAGGTGACTGTGGATCCACACACTCTGTTCGATGTCCTGCACCACCAATTTTCCTTCTTCAATGGCTGGGTCTACCTTCTCAAGGAAAAATTCTGAATATTTCTGGTAGGCCACTTGCTGCCTTCGGTGGCCTTCTAGATAGATATGCTGCTCATACGACTCACTGTTCCTCTCCCGACACTCTTTTCCTTCCAGCTCAGACTTGGAAAGGACCACACCCTCTGAAGCCACTCCTTCAAATGCTTTGCTGGAGCTAAAATAGTTCTCAGGGTTGCGGGTGAACTTCACCCCACAGAGGTCGCACTGAGTCCTATCCACATCAGCCCTTTTAAAATTCCCAGCCCTGGGCTCCCTGGCCACCTCCCTGATGTGCTCCATCTGGGTGCCCACCCTTCTCCTCCAGCTAATACACAGAGACACCACCAGACATGCCCTCTTCAACTTCCGCTGGATGGAAGCCTTCCGCTGCTTCTGGGAAAGGATGGTGGCCAGGAGGTGGTCTCGGTCTTCTAATGCCAGCTCATCTGTCTCATCTTGACCAAACTCACACTCAGATTCAGCTAAGTAGTCCATAGGATCCACACAGAGCAAGCGATTCAGTCTGACCTCCTCATGATAGAGGCCACGGACCATGGATCCTTTGGTTTGCATGCTGTCCCATCGCCAGTGGCAGTCCATCAGGTACTCTTCATCCCGCTCAAAGAGCAGGTCCTGCAGTGCCTCGGCCACAGACTTCACGTTGACTGCCATCAACACCCGCCTCACCACCTTCAGGAGCCTCTCAGGAACTTGGTCTGGGAAGTCCATGTTCATGAGCTCTAGCCTCATCTCAATCTCCTGAAAATGGCGGTATAGGAGAGGCTTGCAGGATGGCCGCAGGAACTCAGCATTCACTAGCATCACCAAGCACAGCACCACTGTCCGCTCTGCCTCGCCTGAGATCACGCAGTCTATTTCACTGAAGGCATCGAGTAGGACATTGAAGTGCATATTCTCATAACCGCATAGCACCCTGACAAGATAGGAGAGGTGAAACCGGAAATCCTGAATGGCTCTTGTCACATCCTTTGGTTTGTATTCCTGAATGACGGAGAACACATCCCCAAACTCCTTGTCCTTCTTGCTAAATAGGAACTCCCAGTAGTGCAAGAGTGCAATGTAACTCTTGGGGAGACACAGGATGGCATTCTTCCAGAGGCGGGCTAGCACTACCCCACAGTGGATGAACTGGAACTCCAACAGGGCCACTGTGTTTCCAATGCTGGGGATGAGTGGTTCTTTGCACCTCTTGACAAGAACATTCATGAAACGGAAAAAGAGCCTCTTGTAGTCTTCTGGGTTTCTGTACACATAGAACTGGTCGATGCAATTCTCTAGCAGCCGGATGAAACAAAGATGAGTCTTCTCTGTACTTTCATCGTCCTTGTTGGGTATGAGCATACCGTATTTCCCTTCTATTCCTTTCATCCTGCTGTCTCTATCCCTGCCCCTTTCTTCTTTTTCAGACTCTAGAGCTTTGAGCTCCCTGTTGTAATTGTCCTCCTCTTGGTGAAGCAGCTTTTCAAACTCTTCTGGGTAGTTGGAGGAAAGAAGGAAAGCTTGCATGGCACTCAGCCACAGGTCTGTGGATTCCCGGCGGCTGCGTGCCCTTTCATTTTGAAACAGAAAGTAGATATACTCTTTCAAAGCAAACCTATAGAACCGGAAGGATTTGTAATTTGGTTTGAGGATTTCTTTGCATGCCATGGGGTTTTCTGACAATACTCTCTGATGAAAATGCTTAGGGAAGAGGACATTCAGGAAGGATTTGCAAATGTCATACCTATCTGTAGACAAAATATAGTCAATTTCTTCAAGTTCTTCAGCTAAAATTTTAGGGAATACTTTTTTGGCTTCTAGAAGCAATCCGCTAATTGCCACAAGGTGCATTTTTGACTGAACCAAACACTTAGCCTCACAACGCCGCAGAGGCCTGTGAAAAGCTTCACAGTTTTCCTCTTCACATTTTAAGCCTACAAGAAACCTTGTGCAGACTGCTGGGTAAGTCTTTCCAAGCAAGTTCTGTGTAATCTGACACAGCCTGCTTAAAAGGTGTTTATTTAGGGCTAATTTCACCTGGTCAGTCATTATCAAGAAATGATCTTTTGTTTTCTTCTCTCTCAAGTTTAAATCCAGGTCAAAAATTATTCTTAATATGGGCCCAGGGTCATTTTGAGCTATCTGGCAATACTTGGCATCCACCTGGGAAATCCAAAAAAACTCAAAGCAAGATTTGACCATTTCTTTCTCAGCATTGTTAGTCACTCTTTTTAGGGCCCTGACCAGATTGAGAAGGACTTCCAAGCCCCCCGGAGCCAAGGCCAGAACCTTCTCAGGCTCAGCCTCAGACTGGGTGGCTGCTTCATAAAGTGCTTCCACCACTCCAGCTGAGTGATTGAGGGTGTCAAATTTGAAAAAGGCATCCTTGAGTTTCTGAAAGTCTCTCAGGATTACTCCCTGCAGGAACTGGGCCTCCGCAATACCAGACAACTGGCTGGTTTGATAGCAGAGGTCAAGCGCTTCTTTCAGAATGGCCTTGGTATGTTCCACGTCGGAATCCCTGGCCACATTGAGGCGGGCAGCCCCCAGCAGACATGAGGCCTGAAAGTCCTTGTCAGCAGTAAGCCTAGCAGCCTCCAGGAGGCAGCCATGTTGCTTCATCAGCAGAGCAGCCTCTTCCCTCCGACCTTCCCTGTTTAGCAAGTCTGCGGCTTCTGCTAGGCATTTCCGAGACTTTAGGAACACTAGCTGGTCATCTATGTCTAGCTTTGAAAGGACAGCCATCATTTCCTTTATCTTATTTACACTCAGGTACTTTGCTGCGGCTTCTAAGTAAAACTGACTCGCAGAATAAGATAGCTTAGAAATGGGAAGAGCTTTGGTCTTTAGTATTTCTTCATACCTGCAAAGACAGAGGGCACAAATGTCAACTTACTATCATCCAACTAGTAGAAAATTTCCTCCAAAATACATGCTGGAGGAACTTAAATAAAACTCCCATATGTAGATATTGCAAAATAAGACCAAAACTTGTCAAGCATCCAAACATTTTTATAAATGCCCCATTTTATACTGTCATCAGTATAATACTAATATATAATAAAGTCTTTATTCTTTAATCTGGCATTAGTGTGCTTAATGAAATATAGTGGAGATGCAATACAACTAAGTGGTAGTTAAGTAGAAAAGTAAATCTATAAAGCTAATTTTATGCATAGTCAAAATTACCCTTGAAAAAACTCCAAGTTCTCATAAAACTCTGATATCATTTTGGGAATATAACTCTGTTCTATTTGACATGATTAATGGAAAAGGTTGGAATGGGGACTGTACACACATTAATGACTACATTAGTCTTCCCCTTACTATCCAACTTGCAATTCTTCTCTTTTGCCAGGCGTACATGTAGCTGGATTTGTAAGATTAGTGAAACTCTGAAGGGCTTTTCTTTATTCTGCTGATCAAAGTCAGTATATCCTGTTGTATACACACTCGTAACACAGCCCCATCTCTTTCAGCCCCCTCTACTCATGACACTCTGTCAAAGCCTATAAATAAAGTGGAAAACATAGTCTTGCTCTCAAGGTATGCCTAACTGAGAACCAAAGCCACCATTCGAATGGAAAGCCACTTCAGAAGTGTCAGGGCACCACCACCCACAGCAATGTGCCCCCAGAGAGAAGGAAGAGGAATGGAAGGAAAATGGATAGAATCAAATCACCCACTTTTCCACTGCAATAGCGGCTTCTTCAAAAAGCTCCTCTTGGCAGTACATTTTGAGTGCTAGATCAAATTCTTGAATCTGCTCAAAGCATCTGGAAGCATCTTTGTAGCATTGGCTTCGCTTATAGAAATAGGCAGCATCTCTTATCTAGAATGGGAGTAAAAAATTACTTTTAGGGTATTCATAACTCTAATCTTTTTTTTTTTTTTTTCTGCCACAATGCCCGGCTATTTTTTATTGCAGTTTAGCCAGGGCTGGGTTCAAACCCACCACCCTCAGTATATATGAGACCGGCACCCTACCCAATGAGCCACAGGCATGGCCCCATAATTCTAACCTTAAAAATAAACCAATACCACAAATAATAAAGAAATGGTTGCATGCTATTTATTAGAATCCCCAAAACATAGATAATATTAGAAAAACTAATTTATTCAGACAAAAATTAGGGCAAATCCCAACCTTATACCATACACAAAGGTAAGCCCCAGGTAAATTAAAGATCTAAATATGACAACCATTGAGGGAAAATGTATGAGGATATCTTCGTAACCTTGAGGTGACATTTAAGTGGAAGGAGTCTTCATTTAACTCCTTCAACAAATAAAGTCTTCAAAAAAAAACCCCAAACACACAAATTTCAGAAGAAAAAAACTGGTAGATTTGATTACATCAAAACTGTTCAACAAACTGAACATGAAATAAAGTTAGTACAAGACATCTAGATCAGCCAAGAGAACTTTCTGTGAAGATGGAAATTTTCTATATCTGTGCTATCCAATCTGGTAGCCATGAGCCACACCTGAATATTAATTTTTAATTTTATTTTAAATTTAAAGTTAATGAGTCACAAGTGGCTAGTGGCTACCACATGGGACCAGGCAGGTCAGAATATAAGAAGGATTTCTGCAACACAAGAAAAAGACTTGCCTATAAACACAACAGAAAACTAGGCAAAAGATATAAATAGGTTTTTTATATCTTTATAAAGTTTGCAGTGGAGGAAATTTGAACAACCAACAAGTAAGTGAAGATGTCAACCTCACTAATGATCAGTTTTAACCAAAACTATATATAGTGAAGTACAACACCAGGTTTGCAAAAAGTAGAAAATCAGAACCCACTGAACATAGTCAGGAATATGGGAACACAGAATCTTTGTGCACAAAATGCTACAGCCATTCTAGAAAGCAAAGTGACCATCTTTAGTAAAATGAAGTATATGCATAACCTGGGGCTGGCAAGCCCACTCCTGCAACACATCTCAAAAAATGCTTGAACAGGACTGCAAGAAGACATGCTGTGCCATGGTGCTGCATATGGCAGCCAGAAGAAAGCAGCATCCTGAACATTCATCACTAGGGTAATGGAAAAGTCAGTGCAGTGGATTCCCACTCTGGAAGCTACAATAGTCAGAAATATGGCCAGACCATCATGCCAAAGTGGGAGGTATAAAAAATGAAAAACAGAACAAGATGCCATTTAGATAAGCTTAAAGTATAAATATGTAGAAGATACTACTATTTATTCTTCAACAATGCAATCTGAGGACATATACATGGTATTAAATGCACTAGAATGGCTGCCAATGAAAAAGGAATGGGAAGCTGTGAAGATGACAAAATAAAACCCAATGAGTGGGCCTTGTGCCCACCAATGGTGGGTTTGCTGTGAACAGAAGATTATTTCAACTCCTCTTCCTCTCATAGTTCCCATACAGCCCATCAGCTAATCCTATCTGCTTAGCTTCCCCAACATTGCCCAGATGTGCTCCCATCCCACCACCTCTACCACTGTCATGGCAGCCCTTGCCCCATCATTTCAGCCTAAGCTGCTGCTAGACTCTCCTACCTGGTCTTTCTGCTTCTATTCTTGCTGCCCTACAGAATTCTCCACAGAGCATCCCAATAATGAGCTTCAAGTCACTCCTGCAAACCTTCCACTGGCACCCCATCACACTGGAACAAAACCTAGTCCTCACCTCAGCCAACAAGGCTCTACTAACTAACCTATCCCTGTCACCCTGTCTTGCTCATTTGACTACTTTCTCCTCACTCCTAACTAGACTTTCTTCTTTGCTGTTCTTCAAACTTGCCAAAATGCTTCCACCTTGGGGCTTTTGCCATTAGGTTCTTGGCCTGTGATGTGTTCCAGCAGCTGTTTTCATCATTTCTATTCAAAAGTCAGCTCTCTGAATCTAAAATAGTAACCTCAATACATTCTCCCCTTAATAAGCTCTAGTATTCTCTTTAGCCCTCAGCACCCCTGACATCTGAGACACTATTTACTGATCCATTCATGCTCTCCTATACCAGAAAGGGAAGCTCTGCAAAGGTAGAAGCCTCTACTTTGTTGGCTGATGGCCATCCAGCATTCATGGTGCCTGGTACACAGCAGGGGGTCTACCTATTTGTTGAATATTTATTTTCATAACTCTGAGGTCCAAACAGGAAACAAAATTAAAATGAAACAAAACAAAATATACGTGCCCAGCCCTCTAAAAAATCATAGTTGAGTGACATTTAATGAGACAAACTACATGAAGTGCTAAAAATAAAAAGCAAGATTCAGATAGGCCTATCCCCTGTGGACAATGCTATAGGGTTCTTCTATGTCCAAAGATAAAGGAGTTCCTAGACCAATCAATAAAGCCATATCAATAAAGCCCCATAACCAATACATCTAACCAACCTATCCCTTTTCCTCTCTTTGACAACGCTGAGTAATGAGAAGAAAAATCTCTGTGCATGAATGAAGACTCCTATTGGGTGTGAAATGTGTGCCCAATTAGTTAGAGGGATTGACGAATGGGCTGCCTGTAAGTGGCAACTCCCCACTCTGGCCTACTCTGCTCTGCAAGGAGGTCCCACTTACCATCCCAAGCAAGCACCTAGAAAGGCTTTCAGGGAAAATAATGCTGCTCTCTCTCGAGAGGCAGGAAGCAGAGAAGCATAGATATCCCAGGAGGGAAATCTTACACTCCCATGGCACCTGCAAAAATGTTTCTTCCAGGGACAGAACACATTTGGGGACTGGGAATAAGGAGGTGATTTGGCCTAAGGATCTAGAAGGCTGCTACCAAGCCTTGTGGGTGAGATGCCCACAAAAAGTCTGCCACTGGCTAAGTGTTAAACACCCTTCCAGGGAGGGGCCTGAGCAAAGAAAGGGACCAGACTCTTCCCTGTGTGGGGTTTAGAGCTAAGAAGTACTTGTGAGAGAAGGCAGAAGTGTCTAGAGGCTGAGCCTATGGAATATATGGAAAGGGGGAATGCTGTGCCTCCAAGAGCAGAATGGCCTCCACAAACTACAGGTGCTGAAGTCTTGCAGTCCCAGACTACACTATGGTCTCCTGGTCTCCCCCATCCCATATTTTCAGAGGTAGAGCTTAGCAATCTAGGGATATAGGGTAGGGAAGGAGATAAGAAAAGGGTCTCTGGCTCAGTCAAGGCAGGTACTGGTAGGCAAAAAAGAGAAAATGATAGGCATAGGCCTATCCCCTGTGGACAATGCTTAGGGTTCAGGGTGGTGACACTGAAGGCTGGAAGTTGGAGGCTAAGGAATTTGGAGAGGTTAAAAATTATTCTACTTTCCAAAATCTAGGACCCAAACCTCCAAACATACTACTATATCTTCTCCAATATCCTTATTCAATCCCATCTCCCACATCCTAACAAGTCAGATCCCACAATAAACATGAAGCAGGGAGACAGCATCCCTTTTCTTCGACACTGACTTATGGTCACTCTTCAAAGTTCCCAGGAGGTCCCACCCCTACTCCTTACAATGTCCTCCTTCCTACTGCAGAATCATAAAACCTGACATGGGGAAAATACAACAGCCAACAGCTTCTCAAGTATAGGCTCTTCCACTACCTATGGTGAAGGACCAGATTGTTTTAAATTTCTAATCCATCATAATTATACTTTAAAAATGAATCCATAAGAAAATAATCACCATTTGGATGTCATGGCAATGCCAAATGGCTATAAAAATTTCTAACTGCTTACTTTCATCTTCTGTGTTAATCTTGCTGTGACAAATAATAGTTTGTGGCCTGATAACTACTCTGTGAGCAGCTATGCCCCTTACTAGCAGCTCTGTCCCAGGGAGCTTCCTGCAACGATGGAAATGTTCTATAACAATAATCACTTGGGATATAGCTAGTGAGAATGAAGAGATGAATTTTTAACTTGATTACATTTTAATTAATTTAAATTTTAAATAGTCACATGTGACTGCTGAATTGACAGTGCAGATCTAGAGTAAGTACCCAGAATGTAAAAAAAACCTCTATACAAATGCCAGACCACTCCAAACTGTGAGCATAAAGGCAGGAATATTCTAAAACCCATCCATCATTTGGAAACATTTGGCTTCCCTATGGTTAATACCATCCCTTGAACATTAACACAGATGTATATGTACACATATACATACACACAAAGGCTTTTTCAGAGCCTTTTAAAAGTTTGAACAAGGAAAAAAAGACTACCTTTGGAATCAACAGGGCCAGTTCCTCCCTCCTTGAAAAGATGAGAATCCCTTCTTGCTGTAAGTAGAGGTTGAGAGGCCCACCTCAATATAATAAAGTAAAGCCTACTTCTCCCAAGAGCAACTATAAGCTGGGGGTCATACCTTCCCCAGCCTCTCACACAGCTGGGCAGACAGCTGGAACTCCTTGGCATAGCTCAGACACTTAAGGGACAGCTTTGGCTCATTGCACTCCAAATAGGTTTTTGCCAGTTCCAAATACTCCAACTCCTTTTCCCTGGGATAAAGGAAACAAAACAGCATGCCCATGGAGTATTGATCTAACATTAGATCAAACCTGAGATGACTGCAAGACTCTTACTTGGGGCTGACTTTCTTGGATTTCATGTTCAGGGCAGTGTGGTGGGCCAGGGCCAATTTCTCCTTCTCAAATGCACCTCCTTTCTGGTAACACTTGGCTGCAACCTGAAATAGGCAAAAGCATTTTTTTCCCCCAACAAGGTAATGGAGGTGACATACAAAACAAGAGTTAAAGCATTCATTATGTTTGTACTAACAAAAGATTGAATCTCACCCCCAATCAATCTGAGAGGAGCAGAAGGGTGCAGGTAAGCTAAAGAAAAAACCTCAGAGAGTAAAGCTCAGCTAATACCTCACACTCAACAATTCCTTCTGAAGTACCCACAGAAAGGGTACAGAATACATATTTTTATAAGCCACCATAATAACATCCTTATTTAATTTTTCAATAGCCATAGGCAAGAAGTATTATCCTCTTTATTATATACATGTATAGTAGCAGCCTCAGATCAGAGACAATGGAGAAAGTGGTCCAAAGTCACCCGTGGCTTTTCTAGGCTTCAACACATTTGGTAAGTACAATAGCTACCTTGTGTTGGTGGATTACTGAAGGTAGAAATGGGGATAAAGATGGTATTACAACACATCCAGATCCTTGGGGCATGCAGATTGGTATTACCAGTCCTTCTGACTAGAAGGTGGCAGACAAGTGTCACAGGGGAGTCAGCCTGCACCCTGATTCTTGCCAGCAGAAAGCTGCTTTTCTAAAACAGAAATGCTAAAACCATGTCTCAAAGCACAGGCTGCAGGGCAGAAAGTTCACATTCTGCCTAGCATGTAGACATCAGGCCTCAGCATGAGCAAAGGAGGGACCAAGTGGCACTTGCTGATAAAGTGGACAGGAAGGCCTCTCTCCCCCTTATGTTCTTTGCTCTTGCTTCCCCAGCCCCATGGGCTTCCTTTTATTCTGTGACCTGTGCCACACTCCTTCCCACCACAGGGCTTTTGCATACACTGTTCCTTTTAAATGAAATGTTCTTCCATCCTTTCTCTGTCTGGTTAACTTCATTCATTCTACAAGCCTCAGATCAAGACTCTGTTCTTCATAGAAGGCTTCTATGGCCTCTGTTTTCAGGATAGTTGTTCTGGGAGCAGCTGGTCTCTCATCTGTGACACCTGCCACAGCTGGAACTGTGCACTAGTCTATGCTCACCATCAGATTCCTGAAATCTAAACATAATGCTTGGCCCACAACTTAATAGGTATTTGTTGAATGAATGAATCTTATATGGTGGTTCTGAAACATTCATTGACATGCAGCCAAAAACTCAATAAACCACCTGAGTCCTGAAGTCCTTTAGCAGGGTCAAAATAAAGTCAGGCGAGGAGAGGGTTTTTATAACATTCTCATCTGTGCCGGCTCCCCTAAAAAGATTTTAGATTCAAACATTCAAAAGATATTTTTAAAGGGATGAATAATTGGAAATCCACAGGCAACATATATGGGTAGCACCAACAGAGTTCTGAAGGGAATAAAGGGTAAGATTTTATATGTCTTTGTAATTTCATACCCATACCTGCTGCCCACATCATCCCTCCCTTCCCTCCCTACCACCGATCCCCTGCCCCATTTAAAAAAAAAAAAAAATTCCTGGTTTTACAACAGCAGCCAAATGTTTTGTATTTCTTTCTAGTTATAACAAGGATGAGAAGTTAATAGTTTTTGGGCTCAGTCAACTTCTGTAGCTAATTACTACATGTTTATGAAAATACTTCACAGACATATCCAACCTCTAACAGTGCAATTCTGTTTTCTCACCCTTTATAATAAATTATAAGGGTAGTCACAGTTACTGTCTCCTCCTAGTATCTGTCCATACCCTTTTATAGCATAACTCTACAGTTTCTCTCATTAAGAGCACAGCCTATTTCACCTCCACTCCAATCTAGACTATGACTTGGTTTGGCCAACAGAATTCAACAGAAGTGACATTGGGCCAGTTTCAAGGCCAAGAAGCCTCAAGGGGCCTGCATGCATCTGCTCACTTTCTTTGAACCCGCTCAGGGGGCATCATGTAAATGTATCCTGACTAGCCTATTGGAGGTTGAAGGTCACCTGACACAGGAACCCCAGCATCACCCCCACCACCCAAGTCAAGAGCCAGGCAACCCCCAGAAAACAGACCTGTTGAGATGACTGGCAACTGAGTGCAGACACACACATTGCCCAGCTGAGTCTGGAAGAACTAACTACTCAGCTGAATTCACCACTCCCAATCCACACAAATATGAGATACATAAATGACTTGTTTTAAGCCACTAAGTTTTGGGATGTTACGTGGCAGAAAGTAGTTGATAAACCACAAAAGTGAATTATTTACCCTAGACTTAAACCATTTCCTTTGCCACAGCAGACAAAGCCCTCTAGGAATTGGAAATTCCTTCTTCCAACATGTCAGACATCGATCACCTCACACTGTGGCATTTGTTAAGTCTTGACTTGTGATTTCATTATCCTTATCACTTCCAAGTACCTTCACTTAGGCCCCACTCCATTAAACTTCACTGAGAAGAAGGATCATTAGAACAGCAGGACAAGGCCTCCAGAGAAATCACTTGTTCAAAAGTGGTAAGAGAAACTGTAGACACCTTGCCTATAAAGCTTGAGGAGCTGGAGCTTCCTAAAATGAATACTGAAGTGTAGAAAGGAAAGAAAGAGATCTGTCCAAAACCCAGATCCAGTTCTTTCAAAGAAGGATCACCTGCCACTGAGGAGTGGGATGCTCCAGGTGCCTGCAGTAGTCAAAACTTAGAGAAATGTGCATTTTTGTGTGGTCATGCCTGTGATGTCAGATACTGTTAGTTCCGCATGGCACACCCTCTTCTCTCTGGAGCCTGGTGGCAAAACCTGCCTCCCATAAAGGGCTCCAATTGCCAGATGGGATTGCTCTCCCAGACTCCCTTGTAGCCAGGAGAGGACATATGACCTTGTATTAACCAATAAGATGTAAGAAAAAGTCCACTGGGACTTCACGATAGAAAAAGAGATCCATAAGAAGAAAATGTCTGCCCTTCATTCCTGCTTGGGATGCTACTGAAAGAATGGGATGGTTGGAGCTGCTGCAGCATCCATTATGCAACCATGAAGGGAAACATCTCTGACAAGCTGCAGATAACATGAGAAAGAGATGGAATGAGATTGGGCCTATGCTGACTTTGTGAGCTGCAGAACCAACCCTAAGATAAGACTTCCTGTTATTAGATTAAAACAAAACAAAAAAATCACTTTTAGTTGGGTGTCTGTGACTTGCATGAAGTCATCATTACCACTACTTCATGGCTGACATACATGCCATGGTGCCCCACCTGAGACTTTGTGATGCATACAGATGCTAACGATGGGGAAAACAATAGGGCTCTTTAATCTGGTTTGGGGACATTTTAAGATGTCTACTACAAAGATGACATTTCCCAGAAGAAGACTGCTCAGGCTCATTAAGATGGGTTGTCACTGGAAATCATCAGTGCGGTCTACTGATGAAGCTTAACCTATGGCTTACCAGACTCAGATTAGCAATACAATCTATGATTTATCAGCTTGAAAAAACAAACCAGAGACCAATCTGATACTGTTTTAAAATTCAGTGTGATGACAGCAAAATATTTTAAGCAGAGAGTACAGGAGGGAAAGAAAATAAACAGAATTGATTTATTGGTGAGACAAAGGCCCTGAGTTTCCATTTGCCTATTGAGGACATGCTGCACTTGGCCAAAACAAAGGGTTGTCATGCCTGCACTGACTGAAGAAAGAGCAGGAGAGGGAGCTCTCCTCAGCTCAAGGTGACCTAATGTTTCAGAAGAATTGGCACAAGCACCATTACCCTCATCCTATGCTACTGACAATAGAATATTGGGAAATCCGCGTGGGAAGTCTGATGAGGCCACCAGTGACAAGGATCCCTCACCCCCGACTCCTAATTCCAACCTCTTACCTTCCAGCACTGGTGCTTGGCATAGTATTCTCCTTGTGCAATCCACTCCTCAGAAGTTGAGGTCTTAACAAACATGCTGTCATCAAGGTCTAAAATGAAAAAGAAAAGCAAATTAACTTCTCTGGGCGATCATTCACTTAAATCTACTGTCATGGTCTGAGTTTTGCCTCCACCCCGAACTCAAATTGTTAAAGTCCTAGCTCCTGGTATCTCAGAAGGTAACTATACTTTAAGGCAGGTCCTTTAAAGAGGTGATTAAGTTAAAACAAGGCCATTGGGGTGGGCGCTAATCCAATCTGACTAATTAGAAAAGGAAATTAGGACACACAGAGAGACACCACAGGTAAGTGAGTACAGATGAAAGACATGTGAGGACACACATGGGGCTATATGCAAGCCAAGATGAAAGGTCTCAGAAGAAATCATCCCTGCCAACATCTTGATCTTGGATTTGCAGCCTCCAAAAATACGAGAAAATAAACTTCTGTTATGTAAGCCACCTAGTCTATGGTATTTTGTTATGGTAGCCAGGCTAGACTAATATTTGTGTTCTCTCTCTAGAATTTGCTTAAGATATATTTTAGCCTACCAAAATACATTGGTGAGGATATTGGAAAGAGGAGATGGAGGTGAGAAATGATGTGATTTAGTTTCTGAATTTTGGTCTTCTTTCTTTTTCTATGGCTACGAATCAGAAGACAGCAATTAATAATTCCTCCTTGAAAATCCAAAGACAAGTAGCACTTAGAAAGCTTTCATCAGGGCTTTAGCAAGAAATAAGGTGACAGGATTTTACTGTATGTCCAAATGTGCAGACTTTGCCCTTATCACAGTAAATAAGTAGTATGACATATTCCTGCTAGTGGACACAGACTATTACAACAACCTGCTGTCTATCCCTTCTGTTATTCTCAGTAGCCTGCTGGTGACTAGATCAATCCTTCCAACTGCAGCCCTTAGAGAATCACCAATAATAGGTGACAATCCCTGCAGGTTCAAAGCCACAGATTCGTGAAACACATAAAAGACAGTGAATGCATGGGTACCAGAGCAGAAGGGATCAGATATACCAGGCCAACAGATATCATCTGGGGGATTGGGGTAGACATACCATATTTGTTTAAAAGGTGCAAAAACACAAGTTAAATGTCATAGCCTGATTCCTCTCTATCCCCCGCTAACATCTTGTAGCACTGTGCAGTGATGACTTCAAAGCATCTTGTTCTGACTCCATGAGTACTATTAGTATTCTGGTCACATTTTATTCCCACAGCAAAGCCATGTGTTATCTCAGAATAGGATAAAAAAACTCTACACATGCCATATTGATGAAACCCAGATTGCACAGTCACTACACTCATCCTAAAAGCCCTTATACAATGGGAACAGAGGTTCTGAAACACTTTACCATGTGCAACCTATAACTCATAATTAAGACCGATCTTTTTCTTGCATCCTTCATGCTACCAAAACAAAATTGTAACCATTTTGAATTTTGAAAAATTACCTATGTTGATGATCTCTTACAGTAGATGCCAGAATATTTTTTGGGAATAAAAGGGGTATGAGCAATAGGAAAGATGGAGAATAACGATGAAAGGCCAACCTACTTGTTTTTCTTTTAGGTGAGGAAATAAAGGCCCAAGTAGTGATAGTGGGACCTAAACAAGGTCATATAACTACACAGGGGGAGAATTTATGAGAAGCTATGTTTTTTAACTCCAAGCCTTTGATTTTTCTCATCACACCACAATAGCCGGGTCCTAGGAATAGAAATCTAATCCTGGACCCCCACCGAGCCATCAGCAATAATCAGAAACAAATTCCATAAAATCAGCTGAGAAATGCTCAGGAAACCAGCAAACCTCTCTACAACAGACAAACCCTGCTCCTTGCCTTGCCCTTAGAGAAGTTAACCATGACCTTGAGAAACCAACTCAACAACTCACCTTCAAAAAGATAACAATTTTCTCCTTTTGAAGGGCTAATTATTTATCTTCGGTTATCATATCACTCCATTTTTTTAAATTATTTTTTATTTCAGATTACTATAAGGGCACATACAATTAGGTTACATTGTTTGTATTGTGTAAGTCCAAATTGCCGTTAAGTCCTTCACCTAGGAGGTGTGCCATATACCCCTACATTGTGACTCCAGTTTTAATTAGCTAGGCTCTGTAAATTTTGAAAATAATACATAATGTTTTTCTAAACCCTGCAAACAGCTCAGAAGGTAAAGGTGTCAATATCTACTCAACAACCTCACATCCACCAGTCCTAGCACCAGAGGTAATAACCAACATGAACAGCTCTGCATTGGAAATAATAGGGGTACACATGTATTTCCACACATGCTGTCCTCCAAACTCTCGTTACATAAACCCTTGTTACCCACAAGAAGGAACTGAATACAGATAAGTTTTCTGATGAATCCCTTACTATCTAAACTCTCAGTTCTTGCTTTATGAAACTCAAGAACCAAACAGATTCAGACAATCTGTTATCCTTCACCACGGAATCCTCGCAAACCTAGTTCTTTTCAAACTCAGGAACTGAATTGGGTTTGGTAATTAAAAACACTGCAGTAGGTGTTTGTATGTACACACATACATACATATACATTCATAAACATTCTAGTCTGATGTATATGGATAAAGTTTTTATATTTGTATTATATAAAGTTTTTTGCAAACTGAATCATTTTATCCATACTGCTTTAAATTTTTCCCTTTGCCTTTTTTCTCATTTAATACATCTTGAACATCTTTCCCTACAAGTAGAAATATAACCCATTCTTTATAACGGCTGAACAGTATTCCACCAAAATAAGTGTATTTGGCCTTTGTCATTGATGACACTTAGGTTGCAAAGAAGGCTGCATGGAGCATCCTTATACATGAATCTTTGAGATTTTTAACACAAATATTTCAGAGAGATTTCTAAAAGGGAAGTGCTGGGTTAAAAGATATGTGCACTTTTAATTTTGATAGATATTGTTAAATCTGCTGTACAAAATCTCCTAGCCATTTGTATTCTCCCACCAGGGCCTATTACCTCTAACCTTGTCATTGACCTTCACTTTTAAACAACAAATAAAATACCTTCCCTAAATTTGAATATTCTTGATATCCTTCTCTTGCCTGACTGCACTGGCTAGAACTTCCAGCATTATGTTGAATAGCAGTGGTGATAGTGGAAATCTTTGTCTTGTTCTAGTTCTAAATAAAAATGCTTCTATTCAGTATGATATTGGCTATGGATTTGTAGTAGACAGCCTTTATCAGTTTAAGAAACATCCCTCTATGCCTATTTTCTTAAGTGTTCTTGTCAGAAAGGGGTGCTGAATTTTGTCAAATGTTTTTTCTGCATCTATTAAGAGAACCATATGGTCATTTTTTTGCTTCTATTTATATGGTAAATTACATTTATGGATTTACATATGCTGAATCAACCTTACACCCCTTGGAATAAAGCCCACCTAATTATAATGTATAATTGTTTTAATCTGTAACTGTGTTTTGTTTGGTAGGATTTTATTGACTATTTTGGTGTCAATATTCATTAATGATATTGGTCTATAGTTTTCCTTTTTTTTTTTTTTTTTTTTTGGTTGGGTCCTTGCCTGGTTTTGATATCAGGGTGATGTTTGCTTTGTAGAATGTGTTGGAGAGGATTCCTTCCTTCTCTATGTTTTAGAATAGGTTCTGCAATATAGATATGAGCTCCTTTGAAGGTTTGGTAGAATTCTGGTGTAAAACCATCTGGACTTCTCTTTTTTGGAAGATGTATTATTTTTGTTGCAATTTTGGTGCTTGATATTAGTCTGTTTGAAATTTCTAGTTCTTTACGGTTGAGTTTAGGGAAGTAGTGTGATTCCAGGTATTGGTCTATTTCCTCCATGTTTTCAAATTTCTGAGTATTCAGTTTTTTGTAAGAGTCCGTGATTATCTTTTGTATCTCTGTGGTATCTGCTTTTATTTTCCCTTTTTCAATTCTGACTGAAGTTATTAGAGATCTTACTTTTCTGTTTCTAGTTAATCTGGACAAGGGTGTACTAATTTTATTAATCTTTTCAAAGAACCAACTTTTTGTTTCACTGATCTTCTGAATGGTTCTTATATTCTCAATTTCATTTACTTCTGATCTACTTTTAGTTACTTCTTTTCTTATGCTAGGTTTGGGATTGGATTGCTCTTCCTTTTCCAGTTCCTTAAGATGGTTCATTAGGTTGTTGATTTGAGTACTTTCTGTTTTTTAAATGTAGGCATTTAATTCAATAAATTCCCCTCTTGGGACTGCCTTTGACGTATTCCACACATTTTGATAGCTTGTGCTTCACTGTCATTTTGTTAGAGAAATCTAATGATAACCTTCTTTTTCTCCTCCTTGATCCACCTATCATTCAGCAGAAGGTTGTTTAGTTTCCTTTACTTTGTGTGGGGATGAAGGTTTTTTTGGAGTTGATTTCTACCTTTACTCCCTTATAATCAGAAAAGATACAAGGTATAATTTCTATTCCTTTAATTTTGTTGAGGTTTGATTTGTTTCCTAGGATATGATTGATTTTGGAGTACAACCCATGAGCTGGTGAGAAGAACGTATACTCAGTAGTTTGGGAGCGATATATTCTATATATGTTATTGGGGTCTTATTCATGGGCACTGCCCAGGCCTCCAGCTCCCAGTTTATTTAGGTTCTGGATGCAGACCACTAGGCTACCTTGCTCAGGAACAATTGCTCTTAGGCACCTGAGGTCTATTTGCTTCAGCAGAAGGGAGAGAGAGAAAAAGTATTTGAGGAAGTAAAGCAATCTTAGTAAGAAGAATACATATTCTTACTAAGAAAAAAAAAGAAAATAGTGACTAATTCTCACATAAATTGGATTCGATTTTGACTAAAGCACATTACTTAAACATTAATTTTTACTTCAACTTATTAATATGTTGTTTAGGATATAGAATACTACATCCCCATTTATAAGTGAATTACGTTTAGAATTTCCCCTTTATAACAATATATTTTTTCCAATTTTAATATCAGGTGTATCCAGATTAAGTAGAATGATTTTGAAGTATTTCTTCTTTTTCTATTGTCTATAAGATTTGGCATGATCTGTTTTTTGAAATTATCTTTTTTTTATTTATAAATATTAGTTGTCTATTTTTTGAGACTTTGGGAAAAAATAATAAGTTAATTGATAACTGAACCTCAGAGTCAAAGCATTCTACAATAGACATACTCTTATTTGACAATGCAAATGTTACTTTCTTTGCATTACTATTATTATTCTTGCTTAACACTTTGTTGCAACAGTCATCTGATTTCTTCTCTGAATGTGTTTATCTTCATTCATTCTTTACAAGATTTTTGTTTCTAGTCCTTATCTTAAACATTGTTATTGTTGTTAAATTTTAAGCCTTTTTAATTTTGTGAAGGCAAAAAGTGGAAACCTAATAAACACATGTATATGTAAAAATTAAAAAAAGAAAGATAGTTTTTCTATAAAACAGATATTTATTTTGTATTAAAAATACCACTGTACTTGTTTTACACCATTTGTATACATGTGGTGATATTAATGCTGAGCTGTAAAATTAATGAATTAAAATGTGACCCTGAAATTAAAAAAAAAAAAATAAAGTCAGCTCAAAAAAAAAAAAAAAAGAAAAGAAACGTATCTTAGCAGTCTTTAGCAGTCTTTTGTAGAGAGATGCCATGCAGGTAGGAAAAATGACAAGACTCAGAGTGAGTGAGTCCATGATAGAATTCATGTTCCTGACTGCCTTCTCCTCCAGCCTCTTATAGACACACTCCTGTGGTTCTTAACACCACAGGTGTAGAGACTGCCAATCACTGATGCTCTCATCTTGCGAGCTCTCCTGTTTGTTAGGAGAGCCAAATCCCTCCCCATGACCTTATCACCAAGGTGCTACATTACCGAGCTATACAGTGTTTCTTATAACTCTCACTCCTCCTTGCCATATGCTCTATGGGCTGCTACAACATGTCTATTAAGTTTGATTGTTTTAGGGTTGCATTTAAGTCCCTTGTTTCTTTTATATATTTTCTGCTTAGAGGATCTGTCCAGTTCCGTCAGAGGTGTGTTGAAATCCCCAGTTATTATGGTTGTAGGATATCATATTGTACAGATCAATTAGGGTTAATTTTATATATCTGGGATCATTTGAGTATGTAGATGTTTAGGATTGAAATGTCTTCTTATTATATTGTTCCCTTGACCACTATATAGTGTCTACCTTAGTCTTTATTTATATTGGTTTAAATCCAATTGTATCTGCAAATAAGATTGTAACCCCTGCTTTCTTCTGACCTCCATTTGCTTGAAATATTATTTTCCAACCCTTCACCCTGAGTCTTGTTTTCTCCTTAGAGGTTAGATGTGTTTCCTGAATATAGCATATAGTTGGCTGGTAACTTTTTTATCCAGTCAGCCAGCCTGTGCCTTTTCAGTGGGGAATTCAAGCCATTCACATTTATTAAAAGAATTGATAAGTATAGTGGAGCTCTGTTCATCTTGTTTTGTGGAGGTCTATTGCTTAGTTTTATCCTTTGCACAATTGTGGAAGCCAGGTTTTGTCCTTAGTTTCTAAGTAGTCTATTGTGCTGGTCAGTATGAAAAATGGGTTTGAGTACTTCCTACAGAGCTGGTCTTGTGGTGAATTTCCTCAATGATGGCATGTCAGTAAAAGATTTGATTTCTCTATTGAATACGAAACTTAATATAGCAGAATACAGAATCATGGGCTCACAATTGTTTTAACAAGGTTAAAGACAGATAACCACCCTCTTCAGGCTTGAAAAATTTTAGCTGAACTCTCGCTCTTTTGCAGACAACATGATCTTATACTTAGAAAACTCGAAGGACTCAACCACTGGCTCATGGAAGTGATCAAGGAATATAGTAAAGTCTTGGGATACAAAATCAATATTTACAAATCAGTAGCCTTCATATAGGTCAATCACAGCCAACCTGAGAAATAAATCAAAGACATAATACTCTTCACAATGCCTTCAAGGAAAGTGAAATACCTTGGAATATACCTAATACAGGATGTGAATGATTTCTACAGAGAAAACTACGTAACACTGAGAAAAGAAATAGTGAAGATGTTAACAAATGGAATACATGCCATGCTCATGACTGGAAAGAAATAACATTGTTAAAATGTCCTACTACCCAAATCTACAGATTTAATGCAATCCCCATCAAAGCACCAACATCATACTTTGAAGAACCTGAAAAAATAATCACTGTGTTTCATGTAGAACCAGAAAGAAAACCTAAATAGCCAATGCAATTCTAAGAAATAAAAAAAAAAAAATCTGAAGGATCACATTACCAGACTTCAGGTTAAATAACATTTTGACAATGATCAAAACAGCATGGTACTGACACAAAAATAGAGATATAGAGATATATACTGGGGAAAAGAATTCCTATTTAATAAATGTGGCTGGGAGAACTGGTTAACTACATACAGAAGACTGAAGTTGGACTCACATCACTCACTAATTACAAAAATTGACTCTTACTGTACTAAAACATTTAAATTTAAAGTATGAAATGATAAAAATTCTAGAAGAAAATGTGGCAAAATTGTTCTGGGAAAAGATTTTATGAAGAAGATCCCCCTGCCAATTGTAGCAACAGCAAACATAAATAAATGGGATGTGATCAAGCTAAAGAGCTTCTGCACAGCTAAGGGTACAACAACTAAAGCAAATAGACAGCCTTTAGAAGGGGAGGAGATATTTGCATGTTAAGAATCTGACAAAGACCTAATAACTAAAATCTACAGAGAACTCAAACTAATTAAAAAGAAAAGAGAAGACAATCCCATTTATAAGTGGGCAAGAGTCTTGAGACATGAATAGAAACTTCTCTGAAGAAGACAGACAAATGGCCAACAAAAACATGGAAAAAATTCTCATCATCCCTAATCATCAGAGAAATTCAAATCAAAAATCACTCTGAGATATCACCTAACCCCAGTGAGAATAGCCCACATCACAAAATCCCAAAGCTGCATATACACTGGCATGGATGTGGAGAAAAGGGAACACTTTGACATAGCTGGTGGGATTGTAAATTAATACACCTCTATGGACAAAAGTATCAAGAATTCTCAAAGAGCTAAAAGTAAGCCTTCCATTTGATCCTGGAATCCCATTACCAGATATCTACCCAGAAGATAAAAAAATCATTTTACCATAGGACATCTGCACAAGGATGTTTATTGCAGCAATTCACAATCATAAGACATGGAATCAACCCAAGTTCCCATCAACACATGAATGGATTAATAAACTGTGGTATATGTATTTACCTAGATGGAGTTGAAGTACATTCTTCTTAATAAAGTATCCTAAGAATGGAAAAGCAAGTATCCAATGTACTCAATACTAATGTGAAACTAAAAGATAAACAACTACACACCCACATGAGAGAAAAACACATTAAATTCAAATGGTGGGGGAGGTAAAGGGAAAAGGGGAGGAGGGAGGGGAATTGGTAAGCTCTCACCTAAGGTGCACAATGTAAGGGCATATAACACACCCTCTGGGTGAAGGGTTCAGATACAACTTAAACTTTACCTAAGAAATACAAGCTGGAACATATTCTTCTTAAGTATCTCAAGAATGGAAGACAAAGTATCCAATGTACTCAAGCCCTACTATGAAACTAATTTATGGCTTTCACATGAAAGCTATAACCCAGTTATAACCCAAGAATAGGGGGAAGGGGAAAAGGGAGGGGAGGGAGGGGGGTGGGTGGAGGGAGGGTGATTGGTGGGATTACACCTGCAGTACATCTTACAAGGGTGTATGTGAAACTTAGTAAATGTAGAATGTAAATGTATTAACACAATAACTAAGAAAATGCCAGGAAGGCTATGTTAACCAGTGTGATGAAAATGTGTCAAACGGTCTATAAAACCAGTGTATGGTGCCCCATGATCACGTTACTGTACATAGCTATGATTTAATAAAAAAAAAATTAAAATTAAAAAAAACTTTACCTGAGAAATACAATGTAATCTAATCATTTGTAACCATATATTAATCTGAAAAAAAGGTGGAAGTTAAATGATTGCTAAATATGTTTCATAAAATGGTATAACAGACACTGAAAACTAAGGAGGGAGATTGAGAGGGGCATAGAGGATAAAAAAATTACCTATGTATAGTGTAAAGTTTATCAGAATGTACACTATTCTGATAATAGGTGCACTAAAAGCCTTGATTCATCATTATGCAATTCACCTATGTAGAAATAACAGTTGTACTCCCTAAATAAATTAAAATTTTTTTAAATTAAAAAAAAAAAATTCTTCCCTTCCAAACCCACTATGACCTTATTTTCCCATACTCCTTAACAGATGAATACCAACTCTCATTTCTCAAAAGATTATGGAAAGTCCTTTTTAAAAACTATACACCCTTTACATCTGACCATAAGAATAGTAAAGAGAAACGTGCTTCCTCCAACAAAGATCTTACCTTTATTTTCATCTGTCTTCACAACTTGAACAAAATCTCTTCCAATGAAATATTTGAATGCAGGAGCACGTTTCTCTCTATTTTCATCAAAAATCCAGAGGTTGACACGAGCCCGTGTTATGGCGGTATATAGCTGCTTCAGCTCTCCATTGAGGAGCTAAAGGGAGGATTAAGGATAAAGATAATGAGCCATTTGTCCATATCACAATATCAATGAGATTACTCTGATTTTAGCAAAATACCAAAACTAAATCTTTGAAGGGCACAGCATGGCTGACCACCAGGCACTAGGAGCTCACTGGGGCTGCAGCACAGGTAAGCAAGGTTCTAGGGAGGCCTTGAGAAACTCCAGCCCTTTCCCACACCATTTGTATAAGACAAAATATCATGAATCTTCCATAATTTTTCTTTTGCTTTCTGTTTTTGCTATAATTTTGAAATAATTAAAGATTCATCAAAAGGTACAAATATAGTACAGACAAGTTTTCTTTATTCAGTTTATCTCAATGGTTACATCTTACACAATTGCTATGACTTATTTGTAAAAGTTAAAGCCAGACACCACAATGGCTCACCCCTGTTATCCTAGCACTCTGGGAGATTGAGGAGGGTGGATTGCTTGAGTGAGGAGTTCAAGACTAGCCTGTGCAAGAGTGAGACACCATCTGTACTAAAAACAGAAAAACTAGCCAGGTGTTGTTGTGGGTGCCTGTAGTCCAAGCTACTTAGGAGGCTGAGGCAAGAAGATCTCTTGAGCCCAAGAGTTTGAGGTTGCTGTGAGCTGTGACACCACAGGACTCTACCCAAGGTGACAGAATGAGACTTCTGTCTTTAAAAAAAAATAAAGTTAAACCAGTCATATACTTTTTTTTTCCTTTTTCTTTCTTTCTTTTTCTCTCTCCCCCTCTCCCTCTCTGAGTGCAGTGGCATCATCATAGCTCACTCACAGCAACCTCAAACTCCTCGGCTCAAGTGATTCTCCTGACTCAGCCTCTCAAGTAGCTGGGACTACATGCATGCCACCATGCCCAGCCATTCACTTCTATCATAACTATCATTCGTACTAAATTACCCAAAACCTACTGCATGATTGCATCAAAATTTCTGAATAGAGCTAAATTCTAGAAATGACTAGAAGGTACAAACTTTCCCCTTCCACTATCAGACAGCACCCACCCATCAAGCCTAGGTCCCTACTGGGATCCATATCCTTCCCTTGCCCATTCCCCACTCTAGTTGTTGGTGTACAGGAAAACAAGGCTGAGGCTCTATTTTTCATCTCATCTTCTCTTCCAAACCTTGTTTGGGTCCCATGTCAAATAAGTACATTAACAAATGGCAGAAACTCACCTTGTACATTTCTGGATTCACCATGAGAGACCGACTTTGAGAAGAGCTCAGCTTCTCCAGGGGCATTTCAACCAATGTCCGGTTTTCCTCTCTGGAGTCAGATGATGAAGGTATAAATGAGGAAATGATCTTCCATTCCTTGTAAGCCTGAACAACAATAAATTAAAGACAAATAGAATATGCTTTTGAATTGTACATACGGTCTCCTAAAGCTTGACTTGGCCGACTAGAGCCAGCTTTCCACAGAGGCTCCCATCCAGAAGGAGAGTTAAAGGACAGAAGTTTATCAAGTAAGCTAATGGTTTGGGTCTGAGCTAAGAGAGAATATTGAAGAGAGCACATCACCCCTGCTGAGGTGAGCTACAAGCCCACAGAAACAAACAACAGGTACAAAACCCATCACAAAGTGGATGGGAGTCCCCTCCCCCATGAGAACAGCTCGCAATGTACTTTTTACAAACAAGCGAACAGAGTTGAGATCTCTTCTTTTTCTATTCCACAGGAGAGAGCCACTAAAAACTGGATCATCTTCCCCACAGAGGACCCACTAGTGTGTCATGGCATTCTCCCACCAGGCATAAAACTGAACATTTACTCTACCAGCAATTCTGAATTCCCAGTACTCCCCTCCACTTGCACCCTGAGGTCTGGAAGCCTGTCCCCTGCAGAGTCCAGACTCTTAGGCATTTTCTGGAGAGGTATGGACAAGGCGTGGTGTGCTAAATCTGCAGCACAGGTGTAAGTGGAGACTGTGGTACAAGGGAGCCATACAGGAGAGGGAGAAACAGTGCTCCACAGCACAGTGCAACAACAGCAACAGCAGCAGCAGTGGGAACAATAGGGCTCACACCCCTGGTGATATTTTGGAGAAATACTTCCCATCTCTCTTACCAACCACAAGGAGCCAGGTCACTACTCTAGTAGCAGTCACAGAAATGCAGGCCCCGGAAGCAAAGTCTATACCTGAGGCGGTACCTTCCTGGGCGGGGTGCAGTGAGACACAGAATAGAATATGTGCATGCAGAGGCGGCATACTCTCAGGGCAGGGCTGAGTCAGAATTGCTGCTTTTATGAGCCCAAGATGCACCCAACCCCCAGTGAAGCATAGATGGGACAAAAGCAGGCGTGGCAGAGGCATCAGGTCAGGGAGGGGCAGAAACTGAGAACTCTTTCTGAGCTCTAACCACACCTGCCCCGACACAGAGTGCAGTGGAGACAGAGACTCCAGCTCTGTGAGAACTGGTGTAGAGGCAGCAGCACAGGGCAGGGCTGTCACAGTTTCTGTGAATTCAAACAGTGCCTGGCCCACAGTGGAATACAGCCAGGACAGAAACGCAAATTCTCCAAGCAAGAGAATCTGGAGTGGGGCTGGAACTGAACAACACTCCCCAGCTTCCATTAAGCACCCCAGGTAGTCAGGCTTCAGCTCCCCCTGCCAGCTGGTGGCAGACTGCAGCAGCCTGACCAAGGAAACATAGATCTCCCTGTGACTCAAGCAGGTGCAACCCCTGGCGCATCTGCTCATTGGCGGGAACTAGGCCACAGCCCTGCAGGGTTACCAGTGACTGGGTGTGACAGAGGTGCAAGGTGGGGAAGGAAACATCAACCTCCCTAGACTAACTCATTTGCTGGGCGGGCTCTTCTGACTCCACAGAATACCACAGAGAGCCACACACAAGCTGCCAGCAGACCCCTGCTATCTAGTTGCTGGAGATCTTTTAAACTCTCCACTTGAGACTTGGTGGTGACTGGGACAACTGATTTGGAACTCTTGACCTGGGCCAGTTACCAAGGACCATCCAAGGTGGTACCCTGGTTGTGCTGTTGTGGGAAGGAATGATTTTCCTTTTCCAGTTGTTGCCAATAGGGGGCAAGGTATCTTAGTTGCTTGTATTTCTACAGCTGAGACTCCAACCCAGAGTTACTGATTCATAAGGATTGGACAGAGACCAGCCCCAAGACAGAGCCAACTAGCCCCACCACACCAAGCATGTTCCCAGTGTCCCAGGCTGTAGTACTGCACAGGTCCTTGCAAAGCTATAGGGGAAAAGCTGTAGTCACCAGTCCAAGCTCTTGGGCAAAGGGCTGGTTAATCACTACTCCAGGAACCCCCAATCCAATTTCACTTTACCTGCTCGTCTAGCCAAACAGGGAAAAATAATCATGGGGTGGAATCAGTGCAAAAACTCTGGCAACATGAACAATCAAAGTAGATCAACTCCCCCAAGGAATGACAAGGTGGACACACCAGAAGATCCCATTCATAAACAAATGGCTGAAATATCAGAAATCAAGTTTCAAATTTGGATAGCAAATAAGATTAACAGAACAGAAGTAAAGTTGGAATTAGAAATTCTAGGAATAATTCAAAAGTTGTCTCAAGAATTCAATGAATTCAAAGACAAAACTCCAAAGATATTGACACATTTAGAAAAGAATTTGCAGCCCTCAAAGATATGAAAAAATACAATAGAATCCCTCAGTAACAGAATGGAGCAGGCAGAAGAAAGGGTTTCTGACATTGAAGACAAAGCTTTTGAACACTCCCAAATGCTCAAAGAGGAAGAGAAGTGGAGAGCAAAAATGGATCATTCTCTCAGAAAGCTGTGGGATAATTCTAAAAAAACTAATATTCGCCTTATAGGAATTCCTGAAGGTGATGAGGTTGCTTCGAAAGGCCGAGGTACTCTATTCCAAGAGATAATCGAGGAGAATTTTCCACATGGCAAGAGATTCTGAAATTCAGACAGCAGACAGTTTCAGAACCCCATCATGACTCAATCCAAATAAAGCAACTCCTAGACACATTATAACTAATATTGCCAAAGTTAATATGAAGGACAAATTCTGCAAGCAGCCAGACATAAGAAACCCATAACCTACAATGGGAAGAATATTAGAATGACTACAGATCTCTCTGCTGAAAACTTTCAAGCTAGAAGAGGGTGGTCATTGACTTTTAATCTCCTAAAACAAAATAACTTTCAACTCAGGATCCTGTATACAGCTAAACTGACTTTCATTTATGATGGAGAACTTAAATAATTTAATGATGTTCACATATTGAGGAAATTTGCCATAACTAAACCAGCTCTCTGGGATATTCTTAGACCTATCCTCCACAATGACTACCACAATGCTCTATGACCAAAGTAAACTCACTCAGAAACTTTTGATCAAATTCCAACTTCCACAGCGGTGAAAGGATGAAAAACATCAACTGGACTTTCAAAAACCTCAACACCCAAAATATTACCAGGCTTATCAATACTCTCAATTAATGTAAATGGCTTAAATTGTCCTCTTAAGAGGCACAGGTTGGTTGACTGGATACAAAAACTCAGGCCAGATATCTGCTGCACAAGAATCTCATCTTACCTTAAAGCATAAATATAGACTCAGGGAGAAGGGATGGACATCTGTAATCCAGGCAAATAGAAATCAGAAAAAAAGAAGGGGTGGCAATTTTATTTGCAGGCTTTCAACCAACAAAAGTAAGGAAAGACAAGTATGGTCACTTCATATTTGTTAAGGGAAACACTCAACATGATGAGATGTCAATTATTAACATTATGCGCCCAACCAGAATGCTCCTCAATTTATAAGGGAGACTCTAACAGATATGAAAAATGTGGGAAAATCTTCCAGCACCATAATACTTAGAGATTTTAAAACCCCTTTGGCAGTGTTGGATAAGAAACTAAGCACAGAAATTTTGGACTTAAACATCACCATACAACACTTGAATTTAATAGACATCTACAGAACATTTCATCCTAACAAAACTGAATACAAATTCTTCTCATCTACCCATGGAATATCCTCCAAAATTGATCACATCTTAGGTCACAAGTCTAACCTCAGCAAATTTAAAAGGACAGAAGATATTCCTTGTATTTTCTCAGATCATCAAGCAATAAAAGTTGAACTCACCAATAACAGGTATCTGCATACTCATACAAAGTCATGGAAATGAAATAACTTTATGCTGAATGATAGCTGGGCAATAGATGAGATTAAAAAGGAAATTACCAAATTTTTGGAACAAAACAATAATGAAGACATGAATTACCAGAACCTCTGGGATACTGCAAAGTCAGTTCTAAGAGGGAAAGTTATAGCATTGCAAGCCTTCCTCAAGAGAATGGAAAGAGAGGAAGTCAATAACTTAATGGGACATCTTAAGCAACTGGAAAGGAATAACATTTCAACCCCAAACCCAGCAGAAGAAAAGAAATAACCAAAATCAGAGCAGAATTAAATGAAATTGAAAACAAAAGAATTATTCAAAAGATCAATGAATCAAAATGAGAATACACTTGTGGTGCATCTTACAATGGTATATGTGAAACTTAGTAAATGTAGAATGTAAATGTCTCGACACAATAACTGTGAAATTGCCAGGAAGGCTATGTTAACCAGTGTGATATAAACGTGTCAACCGGTCTGTGAAACTAGTGTATGATGCCCCATGATCATACCAATGTACATAGCTATGATTTAATTTAAAAAAAAAAAAAAAAAAAAAAAAGTTAGTTTTTTACAAAATTGATAAACCTTTGCCCAATGTAACCAAAAATAGAAAATTAAAGTCCCTAATATCATCAATCAGAAATGACAAAGGCGAAATAACAACAGACACCTCAGAAATTTAAAGAATCTTTAATGAATACTGCAAAACACTTTATACTCAGAAATATGAAAATCTGAAAGAAATTGATCAATATGTGGAAGCACACCAACTTCCTAACATAATCAGACAGAATTGGAAATGTTGAAGAAACGTATATCAATAATGAAATAGAATCAACTATACAAAATCTCCCAAAAAAGAAGAGTCTGGGACCAGATGGCTTCACATCAGAATTCTATCAAACCTTTAAAGAGGAACTAGTACCTATATAACTTAATCTTTTCCAAAATATCGAAAAAGAAGGAATACTTCTCAACACCTTCTATGAAGCAAATATCACCCTGATCCCCAAACCAGGAAAAGACCCAACAAGAAAAGAAAATTATAGACCAATATCTTTAATGAAAATAGATGCAAATATATTCAAAATACTTGAAGAAATTGGCCTAGGAGAATATTTTATGAGGAGGACCCTCTGGGCAATTGAAGCAACACCAAAAATATATTACTGGGATCTGATCTAAAAAGCTTCTGCACAGCCAAGAACACAGTAAGTAAAGCAAGCAGACAGCCCTTAGAATGGGAGTGGATATTTGCAGGTTATGCTTCTGACAAAGGTTTGATAACCAGAATCCACAGAGAACTCAAACTTATTAATAAGAAATAAACAAGTAATCCCATTTCATTGCGGGCAAAGGACTTGAACAAAAGCTTCTCTGAAAAAGATAGACGCATAGCCTACAGACACATGAAAAAATGCTCATCATCTTTAATCATCAGAGAAACGCAAATCAAAACCACTTTGTGGTATCATCTAACTCCAGTAAGAGTAGCTCATATAACAAAATCCCAAAACCAGAGATGTTGACATGGATGTGGAGAAAAGGGAATACTTCTGCACTGCTAGTGGGAATGCAAGCTAATACATCCCTTTTGGAAAGAAGTATGGAGAATACTCAGGGATCTAAAAGTAGACCTGCCGTTTGATCCTGCAATTCCTCTACTAGGTGTATATCCAAAAGACCCAAAAATCACTTTATAAAAAAGATATTTGCACCAGATTGCTCACTGCAGCTAAATTCATAATAGGCAAGTCATGGAAGAAGTCCAAGTGCCCATTGACCCCTGAATGGATTAATAAAGTCTGGTTACTGTATACACTGGAATATTTTGCAGCCTTTAAAAAGATGGAGACTTTACCTCTTTTACATTTACATGGATGGAACTGGAACATATCCTACTTATTAAAGTATCTCAAAAATGGAAGAAAAAATATCAGTACTATTATGAAAACAATTTACAATCACTCAAACTTTCATATAAAAAATAGATCACAACTATGACCCAGGATGAAGGAGAGAGGACAGGGGAACAGGAGGAGAGAGGAGAGGTCATATCGAGGGAGGGTGAATGGCAGGATCACACCTATGGTGCATGATGCAAGGATACATGTCAGATCTATTAAGTATAGAGTATAAATGTCTTAACACAATAAATAAATGAGTTGATGTATATATTAACCAGTGTGACATAAATGCTCCTACTTCTATATTAAATCACCACATTATACCCCATAAATGCATTAATGTATACATGATCTATGTGTTTATGATTTAATAAAAAAAAAATTTTTAAGAGAAACTAAGCAAAGAAATTTTAGACCTAAACCTAACCATTGAACAATTGGATTTAACAGACATCTAAAGAACACTTCATCCTAACAAAACTGAATACACATTCTTCTCATCAGCCCATGGAATATCCTCCAAAACTGATCGCATCTTAGCTCACAAGTCCAACATCAGCAAATTTAAAAGATTAGAAATTATTGCTTGCATCTTCATGTACCATCATGGAATAAAAGTGGAACTCAGTAACAACAGGAATCAGCATACGCATATAAAACATGGAAACTAAATAACCGCATGCTGAACAATAGCTGGGTCACAGATGAGATTAAGAAGGAAATTACCAAATTTTTGAAACAAAATGATAACGAAGATATGAATTACCAGACACTCTGGGATACCGCAAAGGCAGTCCTAAGAGGGAAGTTTATAGCATTGCAAGCCTTCCTCAAGAGAACAGAAAGAGAAGAAGTTAACAACTTAGTAGGACATCAAAAGCAACTGGAAAAGGAAAAACATTCCATTCCCAAACCCAGTAGAAGAAAAGAAATAACCAAAATTAGAGCAGAATTAAATGAAATTGAAAACAAAAGGATATGTAACAGATCAATAAATCAAAAAGTTAGTTGTTTGAAAAGTCAATAAAATAGGTAAACCATTGGATAACCTAAGCAGGAATAAAAGAGTAAAATCTCTAATTTCATCAATCAGAAACAACAAAGATGAAATAACAATAGACTCCTCAGAAATTAAAAAAAAATCCATAATGGATATTACAAGAAACTCTATTCTCAAATATACGAAAATCTGAAATTGACTAATACATGGAAGCACGCCACCTTCCTAGACTTAGTCAGAATGAGGTGGAAATGTTGAACAGGCCTATATCAAGTTGTGAAATAGCATCAGCTATACAAAATCTCCCCAAAAAGTAAAGTCTGGAACCAGATGGCTTTATGTCAGAATTCTACCAAACCTTTAAAGAGGAACTAGCACCTGTATTACTTAACCTTTTCCAAAATATAGAAAAAGAAGGAATACTATCCACATTCTATGAAGCAAACATCACCTTGATCCCCAAACCAGAAAAAGACCCAAGAAGAAAAGAAAACTATAGACCTATATTACTAATGAATATTGATGCAAAAATATTCAATAAGATCCTAACAAACAGATCCAGCAACACATCAAACAAATTATATACCATGACCAAGTGGATTTTATCCCAAGATCTCAAGGCTGGTTCAATATACATAAATCTATAAATATAATTCATCACATAAACAAAATAAAAAACAAAGACCATATGATTCTCTCAATTGATGCAGAAAAACCTTTTGATAATATGCAGCATCTTTTCATGATCAGAACACTTAAGAAAATAGGTATAGAAAGGACATTTCTTAAACTGATAGAGGCTATCTACAGCAAACCCACAGCAAATATCATATTGAATGGAGTTAAATTGAAATCATTCCAATCAGATTAGGAACCAGGCAAAGTTGGCCATTGTCCCCACTGCTTTTTAACATTGTAATGGAAGTCTTAGCCATCGCAATTAGGCAAGAAAACGCGATCAAGGGTATACAAATAGGGTCAGAGGAGATCAAACTTTCACTCTTTGCAGATAATATGACTGCGTATCTGGAAAACCCCAGGGATTTAACTACAAAACTCTTAGAAGTGATGAAGAAATATAGCAATGTCTCAGTACATTACAAAACCAATACTCACAAATCTGTAGCATTTATATATACCAATGACAGTCAAGCTGAATGAAAAAACAGTCAAGGACTCTATTCCTTTTACAGTAGTGCCAAAGAAGATGAAATATTTAAGAGTTTACCTAACAAAGGATGTGAAAGATCTCTATAAGGAGAACTATGAAACTCTAATAAAAGAAATAGCTGAAGATATTAACAAATGGAAAAACATACCATGCTCATGGCTGGGAAGAATCAACATTGTTAACATGTCCATACTACCCAAAGCAATATACAATTTTAATGCAATCCCTATAAAAGCACTACGGTCATACTTTAAAGATCTTGAGAAAATAATACTTTGTTTTATATGGAATCAGATAAAAACCTCAAATAGCCAAGACCTTACTCAGAAATAAAAAGAAATCAGGAGGAATCATGCTACCAGACCTCAGACTATAAATCGACAGTGATCAAAACAGCATGGCACTGGCCCAGAAAAAAGAGAGGTAGATGTATGGAACAGAATAGAGAACTAAGAGATGAGCCCAGCTACTTACTTGTCATTTGATCTTCAATAGGCCAATCAAAAACATTCAGAGGGGAAAAGACTCCCTATTTAACAAATAGTGCTGAGTGAACTGGCTGGCGACCTGTAGAAGACTGAAACTGGACCCACACCTTTCACCATTAACAAAGACAGACTCTCGCTGGATAAAAGATTTAAACTTAAGACATGGAACTATAAAAATACTAGAAGAAAGTGCAGGGAAAATACTTGAAGAAATTGGCCAGGGAGAATTTTTTTTTTTTTTTTTTTTTGGCTGTGGCCAGGTTTGAACTCACCACCTCCAGTAGGGCCTGCACCCTACTCCTTGAGCCACAGGCGCTGCCCAGGAAGAATATTTTATGAGGAGAACTCCCTGGGCAATTGAAGCAATACCAAAAATACATTACTGGGATCTGATCAAACTAAAAAGCTTCTGCACAGCCAAGAACACAGTATGCAAAGCAAGAAGACAGCTGTCAGAATGGGAGAAGATATTTGCAGGTTATGTCTCTGACGAAGGTTTAATAACCAGAATCCAGAGAACTCAAATGTATAAGCAAGAAAAGAACAAGTAATTCCATCTGAAGAAGACAGGTGCACGGCCTATAGACACATGAAAAAATACTCATCATCCTTAATCATCAGAAAAATGCAAATCAAAACCACTTTGAGATATCATCTAAGTCCAGTAAGAGTAGCCCACATCCCAAAATCCCAAAATCAGAGATGTTGGCGTAGATGTGGAGAAAAGGGAATACTTCTGCACTGGTGGTGGGAATGCAAGCTAATATGTTCCTTTTGGAAAGATGTTTGGAGATCATTTAGGGATCTAAAAATAGACCTGCCATTCAATCCTACAATTCCTCTACTAGGTATATATCCAGAAGACCAAAAATCACTATAACAAAGATATTTGTACCAGAATGTTTACTGCAGCCCAATTCATAATTGCTAAGTCATGGAAGAAGCCCAAATGCCCATCGAACCACGAATGGATTAATAAATTGGAATATTATGCAGCCTTTAAAAAAGATGGAGACTTTACCTCTTTTATGTTTACATGGATGGAACTGGAACATATTCTTCTTAGCGAAGTATCTCAAGAATGGAAGAAAAAGTATCCAATGTACTCAGCCCTACTATGAAACCAATTTATAAATACCCACACTTCCATATGAATGCTATAACCCACCTACAGCCCAAGATGAAGGGGAAAGAGGAGGAGGAGGGACAGGGATGAGGGAAGATGGGTGGAGGGAGGGTAATTGGTGGGACCACACCTTTAGTGCATTTTACAAGGGTACATGTTAAATCTACTAAGGGTAGAATATAAATGTCTTAACACAATAATTAAGAAAATGCAGTGAAGGCTATGTTAACCAGTTTCATGAAAGTATTTCAAATTGTATATAAAACCAGCACACTGTACCCCATAATTGCATTAATTGCACACAGCTATGATCTAATAATAAAAAAATTTCTACTAGGTGGCGACCATAGCTCAGTGGGTAGGGTCCTGGCCACAAACACCCAGGCTGGCGGGTTCGAAGCCAGCCCAGGTCAGCTAAATGACAATGACAATTGCAGCAATAAAATAGCCGGGCACTGTGGCAGGCACCTGAAATCCCAGCTACTAGGGAGGCTGAGGCAGGAAAATCACTTAAGCCCAAGAGTTTGATGTTGCTGTGAGCTGATATCACCACAGCATTCTCCCAAGGGTGACATAGTGAGACTTTTGTCTCAAAAAAAAAAAAAAAAAATTCTACTCAACTTCATTGGGAAAATAAAAGGATGTGAGATAATCAATGTCAAATGTCTAGTATGATGTTTGATAAATAGTTGATGTTTTATCCATTTTTCTCCTTTACCCAAACCCCAAAAACAAAGTGACTGTGTAGGCCAAGGGTTGGCAAACTTTTTCTCTAAAGGATCAGACAATAAATATTTTTGATATTGCAGGTCACGTAGTCTCTCTTAAAACTACTCAACTCTGCCACTGTAGTGCTAAAGCAACCACAGACAACAAATAAATGGATAAGTATGTTGTGTTCCAATAAAACTTAATTGGGGAATAAAACTCTACTTTGGATAGTAAATTGAATTTCAAATAATTTTCATATGCCACCAAGTATTATTCTTCTTAGTTGGATGCAATGGTTGGGTTTTTTTCTAACCATTTAAAAATGTAAAAACTATTCTTAGCCTACAGGCTATACAAAAACAGGCAGTTAGAGAGATTTGGTCAATAGGCTATGGTTTGCAGATCCCAGTAAAGCTGAAGTGCCCACATTACATGTAGTATTCAGAATGAAAAATTCCTAAGAAATTTCAGATTTCATAATTTCCCAGGTCTTGTGAGAGCAACTAATTAACTCCTTTCTCCTTTATTTGTCTTTTTATAAAACAATGTTATACTCACCATCTACATAACTCCTCAAGGATGCTGAAATTATGAAGTGATATAATTTATTATGTGCTTTAAGTTATTTTGCAACTTGAACTATATAAATTAGGTTAAATTCCTTAAATACTGTCTATTAAATAGGAATGGTTATGCTACTAATCAATTACAAAATTAACTGCTATGTTCTGAAAAAAATGTTAATCATGAAATCATTTAAGTAGTTACAAGTTCTTTTAAAAATCTTTAGAACATATTTATGACTATCCTCTTCGTGAAGCTAGCCAAGGAAAGGTGTAGAAAATCCAACCACCACATATACTCGAGTATAAGCCGACCCCCTTAATTTTACCCTAAAAACTGGGAAAAATTAGTGACTTGAGTATAAGCCGAGGTAGAAAATGCAGCAGCCACTGGTAAATTTCAAAAATAAAAATATATACCCAAAACAATTACAATAATTGAGGAATTAACCCATATTATTCAATGGCAACTTTAATAAAGTGAATAAACCATTTAACACAGTAAAGCATTGTAAATAAATGGTTAAAAATCCTGAATCCTTATACTCCAAAACCCCTGATTATAAGGATTCAGGATTTATAAACATTTATTTACAAGACTTTACTGCCTTAAATGGGGTTTTCACTTAATTAAATGT
>CAUYPK010053503.1:0-18495 GCA_963574355.1 Loris lydekkerianus | reverse complement strand
TTTTTTTTATTTATTTTAAAATATTTTTTTTTTTTTTTTTTTTTTTTTTTTTTTTTTTTTTTTTTTTTTTTTTTTTATTTTTTTTTTTTTTTTTTTTTTTTTTTTTTTTTTTTTTTTTTTTTTTTTTTGGTTTTTTATTTGTTGTTTTGTTTTTGTTGGGGGTGGGGGTGGCGGTGGTGTTGGTGGGGGGTGGGGTCGGGGGGTGGGGGGGGGGCGGCGGCGCCGCCCCCCCCCCCCCGGAGGGGGGAGAATAACTCTATTGTTGCTGGATCTTTGTTGGGAGTGACCCTGTGTCACTCTTCTGGGGCTGCCTCAGCCAGGGAGTTCTGGTTGTGGGAGCAGCTCCAGAGTGTGACACCCCCAATCCAACAACAGGGCAGGGGGTGGTGCACATGGTTCTGGGAGTGTCTGGCGCCCAGTGACTTTGGCACAGTGGGCCCAAGGCTCCAGCAGTCTCTGGCCAGAGAAGGGCTCCGCGCAGAGACAGGTAGGGCTCCACAGGGTACTCGACTCTCAGAGTTTCTGGCCAGAACAGCGGGTGGTATGGAGGCAGGGAGGGTACAGGAGGGAGGACATGGGTTTGCTTGGCTCCCAGAGTTCCTGGTCAGGGTGGGGGGAGGCCCGGTGGGCAGGGTAACAGGTCCCTGCTCAGGTCTTACTGGGGCATGGGAGGACGCAGCTCTTCCAGAGGTCTGGGAGGGTCCCAGAGCAGCTCTTACCCAGGTCCGGGAGGGTGCCAATCACAGTCTTGGTGCAGCTCTTCCTGAGGTCCGGGAGGGTGCTGATTGCGGGTCACAGTGCAGCTCTTCCTGAGGTCCGGGAGGGTGCAGCTCTCAAGATTTTTATCTTGGCTATAGTCAACATGTCCTTGTAAACATTAAGGAAAATTAATTAAGATATTTAAAGTACACTTCATTCAAATTCCTTGAAACTATAAGTTTATTTTATATTTAATTTTATTACATTATCAGCACAAAGCAAAACTTACTAGGAATATCTATTGAAGGTATGTTATAGCCCGCTTACTCAGTTCTAGTTTATCTGAAATATTTATAGTTGTTATTATTGTTTTTATTATTATTAATATCAATTCAGGGTCTGTGTGAGTTTTCTGTTACTCCTATAAGTTATGCAAGTTTAGTAGCTTGAAACAACACAAATTTACAATCTTACATTTCTGTAGGTTAGAAGTTCAACAAAGGTCTCGCTGGGTTAAAATCATAATGTGAGCAGACTTTAGGGAGGAATCGGTTTCCTTGCCTTTCCAACTTCTAGAGGCTACCCACATTCCTTGGCTTATGGCCACATCCCGTCCATCTTCAAAGCCAGCAAGTACTTTTCACACTACATCATCTGTGCCTTTCTTTCATATTTACATCTCCCTCTGAATGCTCTCCTTCTGCCTTACTCTTCTGTCATAATAATTTTTAAAAGATCCAGTGACATTAATCATTTAATCTTTTAATGTCTTCCCTTCTCTAAAGATATGACAGGTTATTCTGTAAACCAAGTGGATCCTATTATTGCTTCTTTCTTTCCAATAACAAAAGATTATCATGCATATTTTAATTTATTTGCAAGTACTAGTTAGTCATCTTTTGTATTATGTGTTTAATTATGGGATTATTTGTTATAAAGGTAGACTGTAGGATTGTTATAACAAGCATTTATATGAGTAAAAGTAAGAAAGAATCTGAAAGTAACTCTATGGGGTCCTATTGCCCAGGGGCATGTATGTTCCATGGGAATCCATAAGGAGGAGAGTTCCTTTTGTCTATGTATGATTAAGAAATACTGTGGGCCCCCTTTTGGATCTCTATAACAAAAGAACCAGCAGTTTATATATCAGAGGCACCAACTCTTTCCAGGACATCCATTTATTTAGGATTTATCCAGGACAGCCATTTATTTAGTGATAACAGGGCAATGGAAAAAGTTGAATGTGGCCCTATTTTCCCACAATTACTGCAGACTCCAAGGGCAACGCAGGGATGGATATTCAACACCTGTGACACTGCTTGAACCTCTAATTCTAAGGAGTTCCCAGTTTTGGCATTAGATTGTGTGGTAGTCTGTTTAATGACATCATATCTTTGCAGAGTTAGTTTTTTGGCAGGTGCTGTGATAGAAAGCAAGTACCACACAAAAATCAGTGTGGAGCATGAAATGAGGATTATAGTATCCAATCTGATTCTAAGATTCAAGAAGTCATACAGTGCTCTCAGATGCACACATGCCATTAGTAATTTTGGTTGCTTAAGAATAAATTAAAAATATTTCTTTTAGTTTAGAGATATTATATTTTAATAGTTACTAAATGGTTAGGACATATATATTTATCAAATTATTTGAATCTAACTATATGATTAACAGAATTGTTAGCTATTTCTTTTGGCCTTGGAGCACCATGAAAAAATTACTGAGACTCTACTCTAAGAGTGCTAAGAGAGAAGGAAGTTTGGAAACCTGTGCTCACACCTTCCTGCCAGCAATCCCTCTCTTCTGTGTACACATGGCTTTGCCTGGAAAGCCAAGTTGTCCAGAGTAATAATTAGACATAGAGTAAAATACTATACACTAACATTCCTACATTGGACTTTTGAGCAATTTTGACAAGTGTTCTGAGCCAGAATTTTTTTTTTTTTTAATTCTGGTATAATTTCATAATTAAGCAATTGTACAACATTCTGGTAGAACAGTCTTAGTTTATAACTCTTCTTATTCATGGCATTACATTCAGATTTTTGCACGATACTATATGTCAAGTAAGCATCTGTGAGATTCAACAAGTACATAGTCATGAGTTTATAATGAACAGATTTTTTTCCCCTTGAATTAAGTATAGAATGTTCGTTATAAGATAGTACATTTATTAAATTGTATGTATTTTTTATTTAACATGATAAAATTAACAGTTTTGTCTCTGGGTGACAGTTTCTATATTTCTCTTTTTTTTTGTTTTTTTGTTTTTTTTTTTTTGAGACAGAGTCTGTGTTGCCCTGGGTAGAGTGCCATGGGGTCACAGCTCACAGCAACTTCCAACTCCTGGGCTCAAGTGATTCTCTTGCCTAAGCCACCTGAAAAGCTGGGACTACAGGTGCCCACCACAATTCCCAGCTATGTTTCTGTTGCAGTTTGGCGGGGGCTGGGTTCAAACCCACCACCCTCGGTATATGGGGCCAGCACCCTACTTACTAAGCCACAGGTACCACCCACTTTCCCCCAATAAAAGTAAAACATGTTCATTATATAAATCCAGACAATAAAGAGAACTAAAAATTAAATTCACTCCTAATGCTGTCACCCAGAGGAAAATATATTTGAAAATAATATATCTTTTTAAATGTTAAAAGAAAATTGATATGATTGACCCTTGTCAAGACCATGTTTTCTCAATCTGTTGTTGAAAATAATTACATTGAACAGAAAGGAAAGCAGAATCTAAATTAAACCAAGGCCAGAATTGAAAGATTAAGCTTGATGTAACCATTTTAACAACCACTGTATTTGTAAGTTCTGTTTTTCCCGATTGCAAGTCAATTTTTGAATATCACTTAGATATTCCTGAAAGGAACATTTTTAATCTATAAATACACTGGATGTTAAGGAGTAGATTTGTTCTCATTTCTTCTCTGAATTATCATAGTTTTTTTTTTTTTTTTGCTGGTATAATAATAGTTAATTGAGTGTGTCTTATCTCCTCTACCAGTCTGAAAAGCTGGAGCAAGGGCTTGTGCTTTATAAATTCTGTTTCTACCCTGGTACCTCGCATGGGTTCTGAGGAACAAACAAATGAAGAATGAAGCATGAAGCATATGTTATCTCCATTTAAGTATTAGTAGAGATGACATATGGCCAGTGACTGAGGCAAAAAATCTCAATCAGTGGAGATTTATTAATACAAATGGGAGACTTGCCTGGGAAAAACACCAACCCCAGGGAGACCTGCAAGTATTTTTCCCAAGGGGAAGTTGGAACTTCTAGCATTTAAAGTCATATAGAGGCTGGTTGGGATGATTCACACCTGTATCCGAGCACTCTGGGAAGCTGAGGCAAGAGGATCGCTTGAGCTCAGGAGTTTGAAACCAGCCTGAGCAAGAGCAAGACCCCATCTCTACAAAAATTAGGAAAATTAGCCAGGCATGATGGAGCATGCCTGTGTCCCAGCTATTTAGGAGGCTGAGGCAGGAGGATCCTTTGAGCCCAGGAGTTGGAGGTTGCAGTGAGCTGTGCACTCTGGACTGAGCAACAGAGTGAGACCTTTTCTCAATAAAGAAATTTTTGTTTTTTTTAAGTAAGGCAAAACCGGGAGCAGGAAGGCTGATGAGGCAAAATGGTTACATTCTTATGAGGCCCAGGAAATCTACATTTTACATAAAATTAGGGTAAGGTTAGAAAAAGAGAGTGAAGGTAGCATCAGTTATATAGATGTTCTTGGGTAAGTAGAAGAATGTCTTACTCTGTGTCTCCAGTTCTGTTAAGATAAACTTGTTTAAGTGCTAGACATCAGTCACAATTTTCATGTCTATACTTATGAGGGAGTAGCAAGGAATGTTCTTAATGAATGATCCATGGGGCCAGTTCTTCACAGGTGCCTGAGGCCTTTACCTTTTCTTTTGCATAAAGATTTGGGGAGAGTGGCACTGAGATTTTGATTTTCTTTTTATATCTTCCTGTTCTTCAAAATCTTTCCATAAGAACATTGTAGAAAACAGGAGTTTGTGGTCATCTTTGTTATTGAGCATTAGCTGGAAGAAAGCAAAAGGACACATGTTAAATGGCACAGTGGAGAATTTGAATAAATTTCTCACAGGTACTCCTATTGCCTTTGTAAAAATCTAACCTAATTCCTTTTAAATAAAATAGGTTTCATGACAGGGAACTTACTGCAAAATCTAATTATAGGCAAATATAGAACTTTAAGCTGGTATTTAGAGTCAGTAATGACAAATTCATGTTTCTTCTTGACCAGTCATTCCTATTTTAATCAGGAAAATATCTAGTCTTTTTCCTCTTTGCTAGCAAAGTTGATATTTCTATTATGGCTTTTTATATACATCAATAGAATCTACATGAAAAGCGTTTGAAAATATATGCATTAATTATATCTGTTGACATAATAAATTAAAATCCAGTTAATTTTGTTTAATCCACATGTTATAAGTACTACTGCTGTCTCATTAAAACCTATTGCAATCTGGGCAGCGCCTGTGGCTCAAAGGAGTAGGGCGCCAGCCCCATATGCTGAAGGTGGCGGGTTCAAACCCAGCCCTGGCCAAAAACTGGAAAAAAAAAAAAAAAAAAAAGCCCTATTGCAATCTTTAGTCCACTGACTTAATATTATTGCCATCATTACAGAAGCAAAACTGGGTCATTCCAGTCTGTCCAAAAAGCGTGCTATTTTGACATACATTTTTGCATCCCCTTGTAAGCTTATCAACAATCTGCCTTTTTTTTCTTAGGGAAACTCAGTTGTTAAAATTGAATTTCATCTTTATTAATTGAGGTACTTAGAATAGGGCAAATAAATAAGCTCAAACTACATAACTTGAGTTTCAAAATCTTGAAGGTTATGCTATAAACAAAATTATGAAAACACATTATTCACCTTATCTGAGAACTAGATGTCTGGCAGCCCTGTTAACCACAACTCACCCAGTCATTTTTTACTGAACAGATAAATGCTTTGAAAATGGCATTTTGAAAAATGTTAGCACTTTGGTGTTGAGTTTGCTGAAATAATATAATTTGACTGTTTGACAGACGTTGCTTTAGGAGAGATTATTCATCTAATTTTATCTAAAGTTACTAGAGTGCCTGATGGTGATATCAGAAATAAGTACTAGATGGGGGGTAGGGAAGGATGACTAGATAGAAGCCCCTTGGGAATGATAGCTGACCACAAGGTGACTTCACGTACTTAAAGGAGACATACTCAGTTGTATTGAAAGACATGTAACATGTATAGGCTAGAGAGTAATCTTCTTGCTGTCTTTGTATGTATTTTCCCTGTATTATGATAATTATGCACCATTTTAATAGCATGCAGGAAATAAAAGCATGCACTTACCCCAAAATGGGGAGGGGTGAAAAAATTAGGAAGAAGGGGTGGAGAAAGGAAGAGCAGAGAGAGGGAAGGAGGGAGGTGGGTGGGACCTTGGTGTGTGCCACACCTTTTGTGGGCAAGATACGATTGCAAGAGGGATTTTGCCTAACAAATGCAATCAGTGTAACCTGGTTTCTTGTACCCTCAATGAATCCCCAACAATAAAAAAAAAAAAAGAATGATGAGTATGATTAAAAATGTACACATTACTTTTAAAATTAGGGATTTCAGTCTTTAAGGAAAGAAGGCTAAGAAATGACTTAACTACTCTCTTCAATTTTATGGACTAAAAGTGACTGTTACTCATATTTATGACTGCTCAAGAAAAGAAAGTAGTGGGCACAGTGGATCACACAGTGGAAGGATTGCTAGAGGCCAGGAGTCTCAATATAGTGAGACCCCTTCTCTAAAAACAAACAAAAATAATAATAATTAACCAGGTGTGGTGGTGCGTGCCTATAGTCCCAGGCTGAGGCAGGAAGATTGTTTGAGCCTAGGAATAAGAGGCTGCCATGAGCTATGAGCATGCCCCTGCACTCCAGCCCCAGTGACAGAGCAAGACCCCTTTTTTTAGGGGAAAAAAAAGTAGAAATAAAAAGTGTAATATGGATTAAAAGAAGAGAATGGATTTGTGAAAAACCATATCATAAGAACATGGAATGTTCATAGGGACTATTGAGGAAGATCAGGTAATGTTTATCCATGGATATTTTTAAGAAGAGAAATAAATCTTCAAGCAGAATCCATGTTTCTTGTAGTGAAGGGCTTGACCAGGTGATCAGTCAGTGTCCCATGATTTAATAGGCATCTTCAGAATAATCATTAATTCTTTGAGAGCTTGAAAGCTCCTGATAAACCTATATTTATGGTACTCTGATTTCACAGCCAGTCTCTTCTCTAGACTTGGTCTTTCAAAAAATTATTAGTTGTATCACTTTTGCAAGATAATTATGATATCTTCTAGCCATAAGGGACTGTCAGCCTTTAAAGTATGCCAACAAAGAGGCTAACCAAGGGACACATGCAAATTAATAACATGCAGAAAGAAAAATCATAACCATTAATGACTATTGCAGCAAAAAGTGCTCCAGCCTCTTTTGGAACTGCAGTTTCATGTGTTATAAATTTTAATTATCGGTAGATTATGAAGGACATGGTAATCACTTTTTAGGAAGAACATGTGATCCTGAGAAAAGAGGCATATCTCAGTGCTAAAGAAATGTGTTTGTTCGTATATTTTATACACTCAACATGCTTAAAACCAATGGAAAAAACTGTATAGTTAGCAAACATTGTGAATGTTTCTCCTTAAACACGTGTCTTTATTTCCAAAAGTAAGCATTTTCAGTTAAAATATCACTATTTTTAATAAAGGTCTAATCTAACAATTTCTACTTAACATTCATAACTTTATCATGAAATAAAAGTTTAATCAGTATATACATAATGCAAGTTTATCCAGTAAAATATATTAATGTTATAAATGTACACGTTAGGGAAATTTCTTGATTCTATTCCATAAGATAATTTGTAATAAAAATCTATAATGTTATTTTATAATGCTTCTTGTTTCTTAATAAAAACTGTGAAAAAATCTTGTATTTTTCTTATCTACATAGAAGAACCTATAAGATTTTTGTTTTTAATATCCTGGTTAAGCTCTCCTACCTACATATATTTAAATTTGTTATTGATCTACTTAAATTAATTTTAGTAATCATCTGATATAATAATAACTTTAGTTAGCACTCAGTATATGCATATGAATCTCTTCTATAATTTCCCAGATACATGTTCATCTGACCATACCTGAATGTCTCCCACAAGAGGAAGACATTACCTATTTTGTTGCTGGTTAGGCCTGGGTCCTGGAAGATTCTTCTTACATTGAGCTGTAGCTGATTTGGAGCAACAAAGCTTGCATAGAGCAAATCAACTCCCTCTCATTCATTGATGGTCCTCAGAACATTTGAAGACATCAGTCATGTCTGGCCTTAACCTTTAATCTAAATACCCCCTAATTCTTACAATCATTTCCTTGTCGGACATGGATTCCATTCCACTCACAAACCTGATCACTCTCTTCCAAGCCTACCTTAGCTTCCCAGGGTGCTCTTGGCACACTTTTCCTGCTGCACTCAGCCCTAAGACTGGGAGGTTATTACTTCTCATGGTTAGACATAGCTTTTCTTGAGAGAGAGTGTAAAGTGTAATTATCTTCTTCACACTGTGCCTGTGAATGGCTGCTGAGCCAATAGGTGTCTGTCATAGTGCTTTAGAGTAGGAGTGATTTGATGGTAGAGTGTGTTCTATTTACTGCTCTAGTACAGCAGCTTACATATGATAGGCATCTGATAAATGTTTTTGAAGAAAAGCTTAAGTAAGCTAAGTTTTCTCTTACAGTACTTAAGATGTTATTTTGGACCAACTTTATATTTATCATGATTAAATTCATCTTTTTCTTTGTAACCTTTTGATGCTGTCTGTTTTTTATTCTGTCATCTGTTTTATGTGCAATTATTTCCAGCTTTTGTGCTGAATACAGATTTGGAAAGCATGCCTTTTGTGTCAATACTGTTGAATTAAAAAATACTAAGCCTTGTTATTTTTTTTTTCAACCTGACACAGTAGATTGGTAGAAAACTTACTAGCATCCACAGGCCTTAATTATATTGTTATTAGCACTGCTGATTTACATTGTTTCAAAATAAGTTGTTTTCAACTTTGAGAATGTAAATCACTTCATCTGTAAAATACTTCCTTTGCCTGCTGCAAAGAGTTGATAGGATGATCAAATATGATAAGATATAAAAGCAGTTTTTTTTTAATTGTATAAATCCAAGATTGTGAAGTTGCTGTTATTACTGATGCTATCTTGAAAATCTCAATAGATATTGAGTGGGATAGTTCTTACTCTGATCTGCAATTTTGTGATTTGTTTTATTACTGCTGATCATCTAAAGTTTGAGTGTGTTAGTTCATAAAAATATATAAAGTTTAGTGATTAGGTTTGTCAGGGAACAAGGGTGGAGAGGAGTACTTTCTGGGTTATAATTCAATTCATGTGCTTGAAATACATACATTTTGTGCTAGACAGGACTTTGTTTTTTGCAATTTAAATTGTAGGCCTATGAAATTGTATTAGCATCTTTGAAAAAATCTGCATCAGCACTTCAGTTGTGCGTGTTCTGCTCAATTACCTTGACTTTTTAATTGAAAGGTGGTTGATTATAATTTTAGTATCAGTATTATAGAAAGTCATGGAAATATTTAACGATCATGTAGTTTGAACCCTCTCTGACAAGCAGGAAATTATCTTGTCTGCCTGACTTTTAATAGATGACATTCACCCACTGGATGTATCAGACTTTAAACTGAAAACTCAAATGGGAAGTCAAATTCAGGCTTGTAATAATCAGCCTCTTCTTTATGCATGTCCCAGAATGCTGTGGAATACATTGAATCAGTCCTGACACAGCTACCTTTTCCCCATTTTGATTATGAAGTTCTTAATTTAACTCATTCTGTGTAAATCATTTTGATTTTTTAGTTTCTGCAATAAAAGAAAGATGGATATGATGTGAGCATATCCATCCAGTGTTAAAAAAAAAAAAAAGCTCTGTTGGTTATCACTTTTATAGTAATACTAGAAGCAAACACCAAGATTGAGGCAACTGAATGAAAATACTTAAATCTTTCATTACTACATATAGTAGCCCATTTATCCTGCATATAGTAGGGATTCTAATAAATGAGGTGGGAGTATTTATGTCAAGGTCTTGCACCAAGGCTGAGTTTATAATGGGTTCTGGGTGTAGATAGCAGCTCCTTGGATCAGCTTATCTGGTGATCGCTGATGCTAAATCCCTGAGCCACCAAATTCATGAAGTGGTATCAGCTATCAGTTCATTAGTTTGCAGTGAAATTCGTCTATTCATTCTGTTAAATAGGTGAGATATACACATAGTAAAAAATCCAAATTCAAATGATAGAAAAAGAAAATGCGGTGAAAAGTTTCTACTTTCTTGTGGTCCCCAATTTCCCTCTCTACAAGCAAGCCGGATTGCCAGTCTCTTCTGTATTTTCCCAGAGAATTATGTACACTTACAAACAGATAATGTATCTTTTTTTTTTTTTACTATAATACATTTTTCAGGACTATTCTTTTTCATTTATGTATCTCAGATGTCATTAATATTAGTACATAGTCACCTTGTTTTTAATGGTTATATACTATGCCTTTGTTTGGATGTTTTATAAATTTTCAACCAACCCAATCCCTATTGGTGGACATTTAGCTTGTTTTTAATCTTTTCATACTATAGTTTTTCAGTGAATGTTCCCTATGTACCTGTACCCACAGAGCTATGGTATAAATTCCTAGAAGTGGAATTACCAGGTCAAAGAGGAATTACCTTACTTATTTTGATAGATACTTCCACATTACTCAACAGAAGATGAATTATTTATAGTTTCATCAACAATATTTAACCACAGCAGAAATTTTATCCTTCCAGTGACAGTTACTTATGCCAGTTTTTCCAAGTTTTCTCCCGGAATTTAGATATGTAGGAAACCAAAATCTAGAGAATCTTTATGAGTGTGAAATGAGGACTGAGGGAATTTCAGGGTCTTGAGCAGTTTGCGGACAGGTGCCCCCCACCCCCACCCCCCGCTTTATCAGACTGGACTTCTCTGACACATCCCACATCTCTTTCTATCATGTGTAATAAAAATTAGTCAAATCACATCTCTCTTTTCAAGACTTCATACTGATAGTTCCTTTTCAGTATGTCCTTATCATTATATTTCTTTCTATTTTCTTCATGCAGTTATTCTATTATGTACAGCTTATGGTTATTTTTAAATTATTATGTTTTCATTTTCTCATTACAAATTACATGTAGGAGTATATTTCCTTCAGAAATAAAAATATAGCAATCCAAAAATATAGGATTATTTCTAGACATGTTTCCTAATGACAGCTAATTCCATCAATAGCTTGTGAGTCTTTACTCGTAAGTAGCACTTGCTGGTCCTTAAGAACTTGATCTTTCCTGTCATTTACTTCAGTATTTTCTCGTTTTAAACTCCCAGGCTTATCTGTGTTTGGGTCAGTAATAATCCTCTCTGCTTTGATTATCACTGACTGATCAGTAAATTATTATAAAGTGTTTTGGAAATACAATACAACACTCTGTAAAAGCTACTAGTGTGCTCCATCCCTAAACTTCCTAATGTACCGCTAATGAGTTTTGTATAAGTAGAAAATGTTGATTAGTTTATGTGATCTGTATCTCACAAACATGTCATGAGCATGAGATGTTAGGTTGTGTTTTGTTTAAGAAGCTCTTGAAAATTATGTCATGTTTTAAGTGGTATTTATTGTGCCAGATGTTTTCCATGTAATTGTGTGAATAATTTGGTTCGTGCCTTAGCCAGCAGTGTGTTCTTTATTCAGTAAGTAATTCTTTTTGCTCTTTATTTTCATTATCTATCTTCTATTCAAAGAAAAGTCAAAGTAATTACCAGCTATTGTGTTATTAGAATATACTAAATATTTTATCATCCCAAAAGGCTAGCATAATTGGAAGGAGAAGCAGGAGAAGAGGTTAATTAGAGAAATCTTATTAGAAATCAGTGGTTAATATTACTGTTTTACCCCTTCACCAATGTCATAGACTGTTAATGATGCAATCGGTTATGGTAAATTCAGGTAATTTCATATGTTTTATGAATGCATGAATAATACATAATAGATTTAGAATAACTCAAAACATTCCACAGTTCTTATGCAGAAATTTTCTTAAATGTTTTATTTGAAAATACTTGTAACCTTAAACTCAGAATAAATTTTACTTATTATCAGTGGATATACTTCTTAGGATGTAAGGACTTGTTTTAGATTTCTAAATAAGATATTTTTTCCTCATTGTTTCTGTTTTCATTCTCAAAATTATTGAAGGTTTTTAGGCAGACAGTAGCTGCAATGATAAAATTATTTGGAGAGGGATTTATTTCCTTAAACGTTCTTATAAGATTAACATCTTTATTCAGCAGATTTTGGTACAGAATAGTGTTAATAGGCTTTTTATAGGCTAATCTGGGATCATAACCACCATTTTATGCATTTCTGGGTGAAATTTTTTGTGTTCAAAAAAAGTTACTTCTTTCTTAAACAAACAAAAAAAAACTATTGACACAAAACTCATAACTCATTCCAAAATTGAGGACTTATTTTATTCTTAAGTAGTTCTCCAGGAATTACATACTGAATAATGTTCATTTTGTGTTTGAAAGCAATTATTAGTCAATCTCTTTAAATATGCAGTTTTCAGTAATATTTAATGTTTATTTTTAGGTTTTAAATTCTCTTTAAGATTATAGAATAAGTTAGATTTCAAATTAAGTTACTATGTCGCATTTATCTTTCTGTTTGCCAGGAGTGTGACCAAATAAGGGAAGAGTCTTTTAATGATGTTATAGTGATAAATTGTTTTTATGCTTCAGAATAATCCATCAGAAAGGAAAATGGAATAAACTGGTAATCATCCAGGAAGACAGTCTTTTTGTGTGTACTCCAGAAAACCTGAGCAAAGAGCTGACAGATGTGCGATGCTTCGTCAAACTTTTATCAACTACTGTTGAAAAGAGATGAAATTCTAGAATCAATACTTATGAAAGAGAACACCCAGAACATCTACCTGGTATGACTCCATGCTACTTTGGTGAAACTAAATGTTTATGTTTTTATTTTAGTGACATTGTATGCCTCCTGCATTCTCCTGGGAGTGTTCTTAAATAGCAGCATACCTATATTTTTTGAGCTTTTTGTGGAAACTGTCTACCCTGTTCCAGAAGGAATTACTTGTGGAGTTGTCACTTTTTTAAGTAATATATTCATGGGAGTACTTTTATTTTTTCTCACATTTTATCATACAGGTAAGAAAAATTTTTTTATGTCCTATCTAAATGTGTCTTAAGTTTGTAGCACTGAAAATTTATATGGAGATTTAAATTGGAAATTTATGTGGAGAACTCATACTAAGGCATATTACCTTATGTATGCTTTCACTGCCAATAAAGGAAAATATCCTCAATTGTTTTTCTTGAAATGCATTGTAGCCCTAGTGTACCCTTACCCCTAGACTCTAGAATTTCTGAATTAAGTAACCTAGGCTGCAGCCCAGCTCCTTAGGTGATTATAATATGCAGATTCTCACTGAGAACCATTGGTCTACTGCTTTTTAAAAACTACTTAGCATCTACTATCTTAACACAGGGTGTAAATTAATGGCAGGTTTAATATGGAGTTTAAAGCCTGAGGGATGAATAAGAGGAAGTCACTCAGTATAAGAAATGCTTTAAAATGTGGCACTCCAAGAGGCCAAATTGTTAATAAGAATCTTTCTGACAGGCTTGTAATTGAAATAATAACCATGCTTACTTTAGTAACTGGAAAAATTTGTTTCAAAACTTTCAAAGCCAGCAAACAAAATCATCACTGGATTTGTGGATGACTTCTGTCAGAGCACTTTCACCTAACAACGAGTATAAGTAAACAAACTAGATTGTTATATATCACTCAGCAGTGCGGGTACAGTAGGTTTTAACTTTGTTAAACTCGGTAAGAGTTGGGTTTATCATATGAGGGAAAAGGACATAGTTGAAATTAGAAGAGCTCTCCTTACTCTTCTCCCAGAAACACATGTTTCTACTAGGGAAAAATGCTATCACCAGAGAAAGGTCTTCTAAACAGAATTGTCTAACAATGATTACAACTCAATTTTAATTCATTTCAGTTTTGTCACAATTGAAACTAAGCAGCCTATTGCCTCTCTTTGTCTGGTAAAGCATCAAAGATGGCTGTGATGGGACACAATTACAAGAGGGACTTTACCTAACAAATGCAAAACATGGTAACCTAATTCTTTGCATCCTCAATTAACCTGAAACAATTAAAAAAAAAAAAAAAAAAAAAAAAAAAAAAAAAGGCTGTGTTGCCCTCTGGAATAACAGCCTAGACAGTTTTCCAGCCAGTTTTCTTAAAGTAGCTTTGCTAAGTGGTCAGTGCAGCCTAGCAAAGTGTGTTTTTTCCTGTCAATCAAAAATAAGAGTTTTGTCCTCCTAGTATTTAAAAACAACAGTAGATGCAAGATAATGTTATCCCTTAATAAATCTTTTGCTTGTGGTCTCCAGTATATAACAAACACGTATTTATTGATCCGTTTAAGGCAGGGAAGACACCAATAACAGTTAACCCCCCTACCCTGTCTTTCTACAAAAAAGCTCAGTGCATGTCTGTTGATTGTGCTTGGACAGTAGGGTATCTGTCATTCTCCTAGTTCTGGCTGCAGTTCTGATTTGTTCAACAGAGATTGGTGTCTGGTGTGAATTAACTGGAACTGGCATTAGTCACTGCTCAGTCCTCTTGCAAATTCATAGTGACCAGATAAAAGCAGATATTTTTATTTCTTTGGCATAGACAGCAGAAGAAGCACTTGGGCATCATTTCTGCCAGTCTTTATCTCACTGATATAATCGAATATTTAGCTGGGGGGAAAAGCTTTCCTCTTTTTGGTTGGTTTCTGATCACATACTCATATACATGTCTGTATATATGTTAAAGTTTTTACATGAACTCTATGACTATTGTGAAAAAAAAACAAAACTTTAATAATTAATTTTAAACCCAATTTTAATCCACCAAGATGATTTTTAGGGAAAAAGTCTTATTAAATTTTGGCAGTGGAGACAGTTTATGAGAACATAAATCTGGAAGAGCCTCGGCCAGGGCACAGCTGGCACTCGCCAAATGTTTATTTTCTTCTAGATAATTAGCTGATTGATATTAGGAATTTAAATATCTAGGGTTCTATTTTTAAAGAGACGCTTTTATATGTTTATTTGTGAGTGTGTAAATGAATACACACAAACATACCCCACATCTCTTCAAGGCCAGAGTTACTAGAACTATGGAATCTGTGTTGAAATTCTTTTCATATGTGGTTAATTGATCTTGCCCTAAAAGTACTGCAGCAGAGGTCCACATTCTTTATGGACTAAGATATGATAATGTTATATATAAATTGCAAATCTGAAAATTCTGTAAGGCTGTTTCCTAAAAATAACTTACAGTTCTACAGCCTCGTACCCTAAACCTGTTAAATGGTAAATTAAATTCCCTTTCATTAAAACCAGTGTTCAAATGTCCTAATGCAGTAATTCTAAAAACTCACCCAGAATTTAGTTGTATGTCAAAATCCAACTATTGTATGATAAGAATGCCTGGTCTTTAATCGTCAAAAAGATCTGTGGTTTTTTAAGTCACTTCTCAAGAAAGCACCAGATTTGCTACAAGGTTCCCCATCCTCCCCAATGTGCTATCAGATCAGTGACTCACGTATCAGGTAATTTCTCAGGGCTATACAGACTAACCCCAAAATGACCACGTTAGAATACTTTACCTAGCAAGATAGGTCCCACAGGCGATCTGCTTACAGATGAGGGACACTGTCATTGAGGGTGAATGTTATTCACGCACCTGTACCAATACCCCTGGCTGATTTGGTGCCGACATCAGAGGATCTCCACCACCTGCTTTAGATCTGCTTTGAGTACCTGGAATCATGTCAGAAAAGTGTCTCCAAGTTTTTGTGACTTAGATTTTTCAAGGTCCCCTTCAAAAGAAAAGTTGTTACGTGTTTCTTAATATAAACATCTTTATAAATCTGTTGCTCCCTATGTTTGCTTTGAGAATCTCAGCAAGTTAAGGTAGCACAGTGCTAATAACGTCATAAAAAATCAATTCGAGAATGCCATTATGTCCTTTATGTACTCTGAAAAGTATTCTGTTTTACATTCTGAAGTTTTTATTATCTGTTATATTTTTATTCTAGAAGCTTTGCAGCAGGTTTTGGTGAAAAGTATAACGGTTTTTACTTCAGTTCCTTAAAGTAGCTGATCATGAATTTGAGGTTGTATTATTGCTCAGAAGATTCAATGGTCCAGGCGCAATGGTTCACAGCTCCCAGCACTTTGGAAGACTAAGAGGGGAGGATCACATGAGTCTAGGAGCTTGAAACCAGCCTGGGGGGTAACATAGCGAGACCTGTCTCTACAAAAACAAATTTTTAAATAGCCAGGCATGGTGATGTGCGCCTGTAGTCCCAGTTACTCAGGGAGATGAGGCAGGAGGATCACTTGAACCCCAGCAGTTCAAGGCTACAGTGAGCTATGACCGTGCCACTGCACTCCAGCCTGGGCAACAGAGTGAGACCCTGTCTTGTAAAAAAATAATAATAAAACAGGGAGGAGGGGCCTTGCTGAGGTGAGAGGCATTGGGTAATCATGGTTACCAGGAGAACAAAGAGTGGTTCCATGTGGACTAGTGAGGAGTAATTTTATATCTAAGAAGTAAAACAATAGAATGATGGTAAGATCTGGGCAATTTAATATAGAATAAAGGAAGCAGGACATCAACCTGGAGGATTGTGGTGTCAGCTGTCTGCTCACCTGGCTGAGAATGGAGATGATCTTGTTAAATTGCCATAAGAAAAAGAAGAAAGTTGGTTCTGGAGAGGTAGCTGGAAACAGACAAATACTTGGAGATGGTGGAAACTTAAAGTATGGTGTCACTGAAGGGCAAGATGAGGTGAAAAGTATAGTAGCACTTCAGGAGCAAAAAGATAAAGAGGATAAGCAAAATCCCCATTTGTTCTGTCCCAACAGAGCGTCACCATTTGGTGCAGAACCTGCTTCAATGATTGAAATAGAGTCCCTGTCTAAACTGTAAATTGCCAAAAGAGTACTCCAACAGCTGTGCAGTGGATGGTAGAGAACAACAGGAGAGTGGGTGGGTTGTGGAGTCCTGCCTTCAGGTGTGGATGGATATGCCTCCAGTAAAAGGGAAAGGGAAGGAATGTTAGAAAACTGCTCACTGTAAAAGATAAAAAGATAAAAATAAGAGTCCAAAAATTGCAATAGATCGTGATTCTTTTCATCTGTCATATGACATAAAGCTCCAAAAGGACAGCTGTTGACTTTGCTGCTGTTGAGCCAAATTAGATTTTTAAGCAAGCCGTTTTCTGCTTATTAGAGCACCTTAGCTGTGTTTTATGTGAATGGCTTCAGCTGGAAAATGTAGAGGTTTCCCTGTCTCTGAACTTTTGCTTTCAGAAGAGGCAAATAATTTCAAAGAGGCAATTGATGGAACCAAGTGAATTTACAGTGAGTGGATTTGACTTTTCAGAGAAAGACATGCAGTAAAAACTAATCAACAAATTGTGACACTAAAGAGCAATTATGAAGCGCTTTTAGAGATTTCATCAGAACCCAGATAGAAGGAGTAATTTTACAACTCTAATAATAACTCTGAAATAAAAGGTCTGTTTTGACAATATTTCACAAATTTCTCAGTTTAAGGAGAGCAAGGACAGGCTGATTACCGCTGCATGTGTGTTGCTCTAGCTCCCCATAAAACGGGCCATCTCTTAAGATTTAAAAAATGTCATTGTTGTAAACCATGTTGTCAAGTACCATACTTTCTTTTATCTATTGCTTAAAATTTGGCCTCACAGTCAAAGCGCTGTCTTTTAATACAAACAGTTTACTATTGTCTAGTTTTCACTGCTTTTTTTCTTATTTTTTTACCACTTATTTTTGCCTAGTGAAATTTATCAGAAATCCAGGTTATACAGTTAATATAAAAGTAGAAAATGCCTGATGTGTCATTTCAAGGTAGGTCAATAAAGACAGAGCCCATAAGTCACAGCTTCAGTCCAAGTAAAGCACAGAAAACAGCTTTGCATAAAATTACCATTGAAATATATGTCTTTGTTACATACTATAGAATAGCATGTCTGACTTTTAAAATGTAGTAATTGAGAGGTGGGGGAGGCTGCTTTTATAACCATATTACAGAAAAAAAGGTATTGAGGACCTTTTCTTACTGGTTGTCTTTCTGATTTCCATTTCTGAGCATAAATTGCTCTTTTAGCCATATGAATTATGGATTAAAGCAAAGCAACAATGTGGAAATCTTTCCGATGACTTTTGAAGATTAAGGTAGTATTAGCATTTTGTAGATGTACAGAGGGAAACTTTAAACCTATAGCAGTGACAAACCAAAAAAAGGCATTAGGGAACTTTTTTCCTTCTTTTGTTTGTTTTTTTTTTTTTTAATTGAAACTGCCAAATGGGTATTAAACTAGAGAAGTTGTCCCTGTCACCTCTACCAGACTCTTTTTTTTTTTTTTTTTTTTTTTAATTAAATCATAGCTATGTACAATGGTATGATCATGGGGCATCATACATTAGTTTCACAGACCGGTTGACACGTTTATATCACACTGGTTAACATAGCCTTCCTGGCAATTTCACAGTCATTG
>CAUYPK010053502.1:0-16923 GCA_963574355.1 Loris lydekkerianus | reverse complement strand
AGGAAAAGGGGGGAGAAGAGAAGAGCAGAGAGAGGGAAGGAGGGAGAGGGTTGTGACACACCTTTGGAGGGTGGGACACAATTATAAGAGGGACTTTGCCTAATAAATGAAATCAGTGTAACCTGATAACATTGTACCCTTAATGAATCCCCAATAATAAAAAAACAAAGACAGAAATTCAAACATTTTCTTTTAATTTTTTTCCTTATTAAGGCATTTTTTCCAGAGAGTGAGAGGTAAACTCTATGAATGCTTAGGGGCTTGTAATGTCAGCTACATCTTTATTTTTTTATATTTTTTATTATACCGTAACTGTGTACATTATTGCATTTATGGGGTACAATGTGCTGATTTTAAATACAATTTGAAATGTTTACATCAAACTGGTTAACATTATTCACCTCACTTATTTAATTGTTATGTTTAGACATATATACACTACTATTAATATATTTGATATTAACACTTGCAATATGCACAGTAGGTGAGGTCCCACCAATTACCCTCTCTCCACCCGTCCTTCCCACCTCCCCTCTCCTCGCCCTCCTCTTCTCTCCTTTCTGGGTCATAATTGTGTTTTATCTTTCATATTTCCTCTACTAGATATATACCCAGATGACCAAAAATAACTTTACAACAAAGACGTTTGTACAAAAATGTTTATTGCAGCCCAATTCATAATTGCCAAGTCATGGAAGCAGCCCAAGTGCCCATCTACCCATGAATGGATTAACAAATTTGGTATGTATATACCATGGAATATTATGCAGCCATATAAAGGATGGAGACTTTACTTCTTTTAGTTTGCATGGATGGAGTTGGATCATATTCTTCTTAGTAAAGTATCTCAAAAATGGAAAAAAATACCCAATGGACTCAATACTATTATGAAATCAATATATAATTACCAACACTTTCATATGAATTCAAACATTTAGATTGGCCTGTGCAACCAAGTATCTGAGGGAATAACTTTGAAGACTGTAAATGAGAGAAACTTAAAATAGAAACAATTGTTTTATTTAGGTATATGTTCTATCAAAAAATGGCAATAACAACATTTTTCATTGTTTTATGGTTTTAATTCTCACTTGTGTGAGATCAATGTTCAAGCACTTACCAGAAAAATGTTTGTGGATTCTGTCAGCACAAAATGTTTCCTGTCATACTATACTTTGAAAATTTCAGGAAGCTGTGACTGAGAAATAAGGTACTATACCAAATTTCAGTAACTTCCCTTTATTTTCTCTCTTCTCTTCACCATATAACCTATCCTAGATATCCTAGATAGGTTATATTTCCTCAATGATTTACTTCATCTCAAGATTTACTAAAAAAAGTTTCCATGTTTTCCTTCTGACTCCTTTTAACTTTTAACATCTACCTTAGTTACAAGAAGAGACCAAGAGAGTACCTGTTGAGAAAGTCACCTTATCATTTTAGAGGCAGAGCTAGGTGAGGTTTCGTTAGACTTCATAACACATTTGGTATTAATTGGAGCCTAATTTTATCTAGCCTTTGTTATAAAGGTTTGTTATGTATCTAGGTAGAAAAGGGACAAGAAAGGACAAAGTTCTTGAATTTAGCAATGGACATTTATAACGGCTAATTTTTCTAAAGTATTTATTTTCTTACAACTTGTTTTAATTTCTATATGTTTCATTTTTCTCAATCAGACGACTCATATGGAAGTATGAAAAATTTCAGCAAGCACTCTGATGGAGTCATTTTGGCTCACTGACTTTTCCATGTACTTATACTTGTAATCAGGAAGACATGGACTTATGATATGATCTCCCACATCAAACATGGAAGATTAAAAGCCATTTCCCAAAAAGAAGCTGGGTAGACATATAGGTCCATCAGAACAAAAAATAATTACTGTTTACTGAGAAGCCACTTGTGATTTTCTACCAAATGTTTAAAATCATTTAAACTGATACTTTTCAAGTTCATTTGATGACTAAGATTTATTTTCTTTCACATTATCATTTACATTGGAAAATTAATTTTCAAAGGCCTCCATTTTGTTAAACATTTTCATAGATTTGGAATATGTCCAAATTTGTGTTTATCTGTGTCCATCTTGACATCAACAAAACTTTCACAGCAAATTCAGCTCTGAACAATGTACCTTCCTTAGGATTCCTTTGATGTAGCTTGATTAAATGTGCATGCTAAAGTAAACAAACCTGGTGACATATTTCTTCTTTTAGATGAAGACCTAAAAACTATTTTTACTCAATCACATTTATGTGACAAATATTTTAAAATGTCAAACATGAACCTATTTGAAATCTCAGGGTGGCAGTTTATAGTTCCCTTTATTTATTCTGTGAGATTTTATGGTTAATCCTTTAACTTCCTTTGTTATCCATATCCTAACGTGGTAAGGAAGTAGCAAGCAAAAAACAACCTCAGCTTTTTTTTTTTTTTTTTAATTAAATCATAGCATTACATTAATGCATGTTTCTATATGTTTCATTTTTCTCAATCAGATGACTCATATGGAAGTATGAAAAATTTCAGCAAGCACTCTGATGGAGTCATTTTGGCTCATTGACTTTTCCATGTACTTATACTTGTAAACATGGGGTACAATATGCTGTTTGAAATATTTTCACACCCTCAGCTTTTATAATGACTTCTCCTTTTGGGTATCATGAACTCAATTTTACACTCTACTGTTTTCCAAAATACAGATCTGTTTTCACACATGGATATGCTTTGGGAGGCCTATGTAAGAGGACCCAGGAAGAGATAGTACCATGATGATATTGCCTCAAAACTCTTGGCATATTGGTAAGGGTCTGCTTTTGTTTTGCTTTGTTATTTGGGAGATGGTAGGTATGTTAGTACTGTATGCTTAACAACAGAAAGACATAAATATTATGTAGTAAGGACAAAAATAGGCAGGACATAAAAATAATAGAAACTGTGTAGAGCTCAGGGCAAGCAGCAATATTGAAGGCAAAACTGAAATCCAAGAAAGGGGAAAATTGTTAATAAAGTCAACAAAAATGTATGATAAAGTCTAGAGATTAGAACACATATAAGGATATGAAGTTGAGGGAAATGAAAAGAAGATATAAATGAGAAACTCGTATTTATTGCTATCAAATTCCAGGTGCTACAATAAATGCTTTACATCATTTCACTTCTTTTTTTTGAGACAGAGTCTCACTTTGTCACCCTCAGTAGAGTGCTGTGACATCACAGCTCATAGCAACCTCAAAACTCTTGGGGTTAAGTGATTCTCCTGCCTCAGCTTCCCAAGTAGCTGGGACTACAGGCACCCACCACAACACTCAGCTATTTTTTTTTTCTTTTTTGGTTGTAGTTGTCGTTGTTGTCAGCAGGTCCGGGCCAGATTCGAACGCAACAGCGCAGTGTATGTGGCTGGCACCCTAGCCGCTGACCTATAGGCACTGAGCCTACATCATTTCACTTTAATTCAGACAGGTAATCTATGACATAGATATTATTAACCCTATTGACAGATGGTAAATGAACATTTATAAGGGCTGATTTATATGTAGTAATTTCTCAAATGTGATTTAAATATAGGACCAATGATGCCCTTGCCCTTGACGTCTGTGTTAGGAATTTTAGTAAAGAATAGAAATAAAAAGACTTTATTACAAGAAAACAAAGAACAAGTCTTTAATGGACCCTAAAAAGTAAAGATATAGAAAGGAAAATCTAGCCATGAAATATTTCAGAGCATTTTTTAAGTAAGTAGTAATCTTTCAATTTATGTCTCATGAATATTTAGTGGAAATAAGGAATGGTGAAGGGAAGTTGTTTTGCTGTATCTGGGACTTATAAAGCCTAAATAGTGTTGAGGCTTTTGAAAATTCAGAACTACTTCTGTTGGTAATGTGTTTCTGTACCACAAATCAGTTGATTTAAAATCTATTCTATCTAATCTAAGAATAGCTGGTCAATTTTGGTTTCCATTTGCATGGACTATTTTTTTTCACCTCTTTACCTGAGTCTCTGAGAGTCTTTCTGAGTTAAATGAGTTTCTTGGAAACAGCATACTTTTGGATTGTGTTTTTTTATCCATTCAGCCGATCTATGTCCTTTGAGAAAATTAAGACTGTTTACATTCAGAGTTAGTCTTGATATGCTTTTCTGTTCATTATGTTGATGGCTATCGAGTTGCTTTGTTTTCTCCCTTGTGTTACTGTTTTATAAGAACTCTGACTTTTAACTTTTAGGCATTTTTATGCTTGTGGGTATTGATTGTTCTGTTTCATATATAGAGCACTTTTAGGTATACCTTGTAGGGCAAGCCTAATAGTGACAAATTTCTTTGGTGCTTGCTTGTCTGGGAAAGACTTTATTTTTCCTTTATTTATGAAACTTACTTTTGCAGGATACAAAATTCTTGGCTGCCAGTTATTGTGTTTAAGAAGTCTAAAATGGGACCCCAATCCCTTCTTGTTTGTAAGGTTTCTGTTGAGAAGTCTGTCATTATCTAAGGGGTTTTCTTTTGTAAGTTACCTGATGCTTTCATCTTGCAGCTTGTAGGAATTTGACTTTATTTAGACTGATGACCATTTTTTTTTTTTTTTTTTTTGGTGATGTTCTATTTGCCATTAATCTTCCAGGTGTTTAATTGCCTACTTCTATCAGGATGTCTAAATCTCTGACAACACCAAAGAAGTTTTCCTCAATTATTCCTTTAAGGAGGTTTTCCATGCTTTTTGATTTTGCTTTTTCTCCCTCAAGGTTACCTGTGATTCCATATTCATTTGCTTACATGGTACCATATTTTTTCGGAGAGATTGTTCATTCTTCTTTATTCTTTTGTCCATGTTTTAGTATGACATGGTTAATTAAACCTTTCTTTAACCTGTAAAATTCTTTCTTCTGTTTGGTCTAGTCCTTCAAAGAAAGAGAGAGAGAGAGAGAGAGAGAGAGAGAGAGATAGATAGAGATAGATATGAAAGAAGACATAATTAGAGGATTCTGGAGGAAAGGCTACTGGATGCTTGGAGTCAAGTTATTAAACAATGATAATAAAGGTTAGTGAATTTTGATTATGATGTTCACTGTGGAGCTGGTGAAAATTAACAAGTTCCAGAAATATTTAGTTGCTAACACCACCAGCACTTGATAGTACATTGAATGTAAGAACACAGATAAACAGGACCCAAAACAAATACCACTTTGTGGTCTAAGTGGACTAAGTGGGCAGATAAACTGCAGTTTCATTATCTGGAAAGAGAATCCTGGCAGAGAGCAGATTAGAGGGGATGGGATGATGACGAGCTCAGTTTTGTATGTGTTAAGTTTTAAATATTTGTAATACAGCCAAATAAAGATGCTTGTAGGAGCTTGGATATAAGATATAGATGATTGGAAGATTGATCTTGAATGGAGGTATAAGTATTAGAGTCCTAGACATGTGAATAGAAACTAGAATGTAGGCCTGAAATGTAAACTAGATTTTTAAAGACCTAGATCAAGGAGAACGGAGTTCTTAGCCATGAAGAACAATAATATTTAATAGTTTATTGATTCATAAAAGAAGCTGGAAAAGGATACTGAGGATAAGTAGTTAAAGAATGCCACTAAAGCAGGAAGAGGATGTTCCAAAAAGGAAGGGCTATCAATTCTGACAAAAAATTTATTATGAAGACAATATAAATGAAACTGAAAATTTTTCCACCAAGATTAGCAACAAGGAAGTCATTAGTAAACTTAATAAAAGCAGTTTGTCACCTTAGAAAGATAAGATCAAGTTGAGAAGGTAAGCCTTACAAGAAGTAAGGCTTCTGGGATAGTGGGTATGGATTGTTTTTCAAAAAGCTGAATTTTAAAGGAAATAGATAGGTGATGACTAAAAGGAATATAATCTCTAGAAATGTTAATCCATTTTTTAATTGATACGAGATTCTGGAGCAGTGCTATTCAATAGAACTTTCAGTGACAAAGTAAAATATATAATATTAGCTGCAATAAAACAGAAGCCAGAGTGTGTATGGCTGGGGTGGGCGTTCTTGGAAAGGTGAAATTTCCAAGGAGGTGAGAGAGTCAGCTATGTGCATGTGCGTGAAAGAAAAATACAGCTAGAGGAAAATGCCAGTTCAAAAGCCCTGGGGCAGGATTATTCTTAATATGTTTGAGAAGTAAGAAGCCCAGAGTGAAAAGCAGTAACAGAACATCAGGATGTGAGGGGGTAAGAGGGCAGGGAAGTCATTCAGGGAGTCAGGTCTTTGCAGGAGTTCAGGGTTTTATTCTGAGTGAAATGTGGAACACTTCGAGGATTTTATTCAGAAGACTGGGCTAACCTGATTTATTATTTTAAATTACCTCTCTGGCTTTTTACTTTTAAAAATCGAACTATAGAGGAATAATGATAGAAATAGAAAATCTATAGTAATCCATTCCAGTAACTCAGGCAAATGATGATGGTGGTTCCGTCCAGGTGCTAACAGCGAAAGGGTTGAGAAGTTTAGGAATTCTGGACATACTTTGAAGACAGAGGAAACAAAACTTTCTGAAAGGTAGGCTATGTCAGGTAACAGGAGTCAAGAATTATTCCAAATTTTGAATATCTGGAATAATAGAATTCCATCAATTGAAATATGGACTTCTGCAGTCTTAGATAGAAGATGCTTGAAAGTACTGTCAGAAAAATTAAGACTGAGATATCTATAACAAATCCAAGTAGAAATACTAGGTAGGAATCAGATAAATGAGTCAGGAGTTTGAAAAAAATGCCTGGGCTGGAGACAACTTACATTACTAATACAAAAAGTTTTGCTGCAAAGGACAGGGACAGAAAAACAGGACATTTTTTTGTTCATTTTAAAATTACTCAGATGTATTACTTGGGTCTAGCCTTTATTCTTCTTAAAATTATTACAAATCTTAATATAGGTGATTAAATGCTGCAATTACTCAGTATTTTATAATGTAAACTAATTGCGCAATTTATTTCCCCCAGAGGAGTTCTAAATCTAGGATTTGTAGGTTACCAAAACACATAAAATAAATATGTAATCCAGATCTATGAACTAAGTCTGTTCTGCAAAGATGTCATTCTCTGATTTCCTTCAAATGGAGTGTTCTAACAATGCAAGGAGAAAATGTGCTCTGGGGTTAGATGCAAAGATTGGAGAAAGGCATTGATATTGGAAAACCATAACAACTAACCTTTTAAATATTATTTTGTAGATCATAGGCAGGTCAGGCTGGTTGGAGGTGGTCATCTTTGTTTTGGACGTGTTGAAGTGAAACATGAAGATACATGGGGCTCTGTCTGTGATTCTGACTTCTCTCTCCCTGCTGCCAATGTGCTGTGCCAAGAATTAAATTGTGGAGAGACTGTATCTCTTTCTGTGGGAGCTCACTTTGGAAAAGGGAATGGTCTGATTTGGGCTGAAATGTTCCAGTGTGAAGGTAACGAATCTCACCTCACATTATGCCCCATGGTTCTCCATCCAGGAGACACCTGTCACCAAGGCAGAGAAGTTGGAGTTGTCTGTTCTCGTGAGATTTTAAATGACCTTAATTGGCTGGGGCTACGGAGGGAGAGTGTGAGTCTGGAGTTGAAAAACCATGGTCTCTTCTCTAAAGCCTTGTCTCTTCCTAGGGTACATAGATGTTCGACTTGTGAATGGCAAATCCCAATGTGAGGGGCAAGTGGAGATCGAGGTGCTTGGATACTGGGGCTCCCTCTGTGACAACCACTGGGACCCATATTTTATGTAGGCAGCTCAGCTGTGGGGTTGCTCTCTCAACCACAGGAGGAAAATACATTGGAGAAGGAAAAGGTCATGTTTGGGGTCACAGGTTTCATTGCTTAGGGAATGAATCACTTCTAGATAATTGTCAAATGACAGTCCTTGGGGTACCTCCCTGTATCCATGGAAAGACCATCTTTGTGACCTGCACAGGTAAGAGTACAGTGGTTATGGTAACCCATTGGCAATGTAGCCTAGACATGGTTAGGGAGTGTGGGATTAAAGGAAAGATGGGGGTAAGAAAATGGGGGGGATTGGGAGAACAAAGGCACGACAAAGAGGAACATGAAAGAAATAATGATAACCGGGTCACTCCTAGGGTGTTGGTAACATTCACCTTTGTTTGGGTTTTATGAGTAGACATTATTAATAAAGACATTTTAAATTGACCATAGGGCTTGAAAAATTCTTACTGCAATTGCTGATTCCACTTTCTCTTAGAATTCTTCAAACTTTTCCATGCATTTTGACTTTACTTTTGCCCCATTTCCTGTGACTTCTACCAAGGAATCAGAGCCAGCCACTGTTTCCATGCCTTGCAAATTTATCTGACCCATATTTGCTTGCTGTTTTAGAAGCCAGTGGTTTCATCTGCCCAGGTAAGTGAATCACACAGTCCTACAAAACACTTTGCAATTCTAAGAACCTGACTTGTTTCTGGACTTTCTTTATTAGAGAACAAACACCTCTGCCTGGTGGATGGGGGCAGTCACTGTACTGGGAGAGTGGAGATCTACCACACTGGTTTCTGGGCCACCATCTGTGATGACGGCTGGGACCTAAGCGATGCCCATGTGGTGTGCAGACAGCTGACCTGTGCTTCCTTTAAGCTCTCTGTGAGGGGTTGGATAAAGCTCATAAAAGAATAACAACTGTCATAAAACTTGTGGTATTTTTAAAAATGAATAATTTTATGTGTACAATTTGTCTTAGAAATTCTAAATTAAACTCTTTCAAGATGCTTTGCTATGAAAGAGAGGAGAGAGGTAGCATGGTAATTGGAGAGGGGTGCCTATGACAAGGAAAAAGGAGGTTTTCTTAAAGGGTACATGTGAAAGATATCAGAGTAGGAGACCTCAGGATGAGAAACTGGAGTCACAAAGCCCTTTCAAATAGAAGCCCAATTCACCTAAAAGTCAATTGTCTACTGAAACTGTAGATTTTCCTAGACTATGAAGGAGACTGAGATCCAACAAAGAAATCCTGAGATTCCTTTTGGTCTTCATGTGACGGGTGGGCAGAAGAAAGTCCAAAGCTTAGACTATTAAAGAGTGTTTAACAAACTAATGAAGAATAAGAAATAAAGAAGAATGTTAAGATATCAAAAATATTGACAGTTCAGCAGAATTTTTAAAAAATAAGTTTAAAATGGTACAAATTATAGTCATCTATAAGGAAATTCAGTATTTTAGGAATTAGATCAAAGGAGGTAAATAGGTTTATCCTGTATCTACACACAGCCATGTACCGTATAGGTCACTGGTATCAAGGCTTCATTTGTTTGTGTGGAGAATGTTTATAGTTCTGATTATAGCAAACAATTTACAGGTAGAAAAGTAAAGGCAAGAAAGGCCTGATAATTGGAGGGCACAGAAACAGCGACAGTTTTATAGATCAGACTTAAATAAGATGAAAGTTCTATTTGGAGGAATTATGAAAATGAGAAGGGCAAGACTAGAGATTTGGGTCAGATGACAGGACATCAGAATTTGGAAAATGACATCACTGTTTTGTTTTCAAACATTTCACAGTAGAAAATGAATATCTAGTTTTGCCTGTTTGGATATGTTTCGCCCCTTGACCAGGACAAGGACAAACCACAGCCGCATGTGGGGACTCATTCACTCCGCAGGTTGTCCTCTAATCCATGTAACACTGAAACTCTGCCTTCCTTACCACATCCGCATTCCTCATGTGCACCTCCTACTTTAAAGTGTTTCTACCCCAACATTCTCTCACAAACTCTTTTCAAAGTAATGATGGCCCTTTTTGTGTGCCTTTCTAAATAAAATAAGACTTAGTGGAGGAGACACCATGTGCTCTGGGAGAGAGGAGATCTGGCACAAAGGCTCTTGGGGCACAGTGTGTGATGACTCCTGGAGCCTGGCAGAGGCAAAAGTTGTGTGTCAGCAGCTGGACTGTGGCTCTGCTTTGGCTGCCCCAGGAGAGGCAGCATTTGGCCAGGGGACCGGACCTATCTGGTTAGATGAGGTGCAGTGCAAAGGAAATGAGTAATTTCTATGGCATTGTCGTGCCAAACCCTGGGGACAAAGTGACTGTGGACACAAGGAAGATGCTGGTGTGAGGTGCTCTGGTAAGTGTGAAAAGGTTGAACCTGAACTGGCCTCCTGCTAAGGTTAAATGGAATTGAAAAACAATCTCAGGTAGTTGAGCTGGGAGATAACAGGACTTCTTATTGAAGAATGAAAGGATTGTTAAACTAATATTTCTCTAATTAAATATGATAATATTCCACAGTTATCTAAAATCATTCCCATAATTGTAAAGTAAGAAAGCTGGATTTAGCCTAAGATTTTCAAGCAAGAGGATTCTAAGTGGTATTTTAAATGACATCCAATATGCCCAGAGGAAGCAAAAAAAGTTACCCAGTTTCTTTTCTTTGATTTCTATTTCATTTGCATTTGTCTCTCCCCACCCTCCTTTCTTCCAGGATAGTCACTAAAGTCACTGAACACCTCAGGTACAGTTTTCTGCCCATCAATGATGTCACCAATACCTAAGACTATATGAGAGTCAAAGGAGGAAAAAAAACTTTAATCATAATCAAAGAAGGCCAGGGCCTGCAGAAATCAGGAAACCAAGGGTGGCAACCACTGGTATCAATAGCCTATAACTGCTCTGCTGCACAAACTTTCCCTCTAGAAAAGTTAACTTTTTGTGTGGAGAAGGCTAAGACACTCATGTTACCCTTAGAGATAGAATTATCTTTTCAGGTTCTGAAATATTCTTTATGAGACTGGCAAAAACACCTCAAGCTCTAGAAATTTTCTGGATATAGCATTTTAGTGGTTGAATGCAATGCAAGAGGAAAGGTTAAACATCAAAACTTTCATACATAATTGGAGGTAATTAAGGCCAATAGAGGTATGACAATGTTTGGATTCCATATTGGATTATTGGATAGAAATATTTTTCATTGAAAATAGTTGGGTTATTGTTTAGAGATAGTTTTCATTGAAAATAGCTCTCAGAGATTATAGACTGTTCATTAATATGATGAAATGTGTGACCATTTTTTTTTTTTTTTTGAGACAGTCTCACTAAGTCACCCTCAGTAAAGTGCTGTATTGTCACAGCTCACAGCAACCTCAAACTCTTGGGCTTAAGCAATTCTCCTGCCTCAGTCTCCCAAGTAGCTGAGACTACAGGTGCCTGCCACAATGCCCAGCTATGTTGTTGTTGTTGTTGTTGCAGTTGTCTTTTTTTAGCTGGCTCTGGGCCGGTTTCGAACCCGCCAGCTTGGTGTCTATGGCTGGCACTGTAACCACTGTGCTACCGGCACTGAGCCAACCATTGTTTGTTTGTTTGTTTGTTTTCAGCAACTAGGGAAACAATTCTTTTTCCAATGTATAAACCCATAATTGATACCTATACATTAGTACCTATCAATGTTTAATTTCTATACAGGTCACACTCAGCACTCATTTTACCCTGCATCCTGGGGCTCCTTCTCCTGGTTCTGTTCATTGTATTTCTTGTCTGGTCTCAAGAACAGAAACAAAAACATCTGCCCTACAGAGGTGAGATCCCCCTAGGGTTATCTGAGACCCTGGAAACAGGGATGGGGATTCTTGCAGAGAGGACAAAATTCCCATGCATTTTGGTTCAAGATGTGAGTTGCAGAAATAATAGAAAATGTGGATCCCTGTGGAAGATGAAGCACAGAGTGTCCATACTTCGAACTCCTCTTATGTTATTTACTAGCGGTATGGCCTTTGGCTATAAACTACCTTTTCAAGCCCCAATGTCTTAATAAAGAAAATAACAGTATTGCCTAATTACATTATTATGAGAGTTAAATTAATCATACAGAATCATCTGTATGAATAGTGGCCAACACATAGTAAATTCTGTGTAAATAACTTGGTAATAAAAATGGAGGAATGTTCAGCATTCAGCAAAAAGAAGAATGAGTATTAGAAATGTTATAATAATTCACTAACAGAGATAGGTGCCAAAAGATCATCAGATTTTAGCTCAGAGGGATTTATATGCATCAAATGTTAAGAGTTCTTTGTCCTAGTATAAAGGATGGGCCATTTGAATTTGAATCCTAACCACTGAGCACCCATTCTCAGCTTCATCAAGGAAAAGGGATTCTCTAGAGGAGGACCTGTTCCACGACTTGGATACTTGCCCCAAGAGAGAGGAGCTGTGTGAGACAAGAACCTCAGTTATGTGACTGCAGGGGCTTCACTCCAAGGAAAAGGTGGGAACATAAGGAAATACCACTGATGTTTAGAAATTTCCACGTGATGAAGATGCACCTCAGCCTCTTATAAAAATTATTTCACATCAAAGGGAAACAAGACAAGGAGTAGATGAAATAAAATATGACTCGAAATTAAGAGAGTTGGAATCTACATCCTCACTCATTTCATCAGCAATATCCTATTCCATCCATGGGCAGAGGCACCAAGCAGAGGACTAAAACAAAAAGTACTCAACTTCTGGTGAGTTTGTCCTCAATTTGTTTACAAACTCAGAAAATAATAATTGTTTTCCAATTTTACAACATTATTTTTTAATGTGATGGCTAACATCTTTGGATATGATCTTCATTTATACACCTAAGATTAATTTTTAAAATATTCTCATTATAACAATAATATGTATAAAACAATGCATTAAACTTTAAATTATTTCTTTGGAAATCACTTGTAAGTGGAATGACTGTGAAAACACAATAAACACTGTCTGGCAAATGACTTTCCTGTACTTGTAACAAATGTTATACTCATAAGTTATGAATGAAAATGTATTTTACTAAATATTCACTAAAATTGAATGTTTTCATTTCTTTTAATGGTGCTAATTCGGTACTTGATAAATAGCATCTCTCTGCTATTAATTTGTAAAGATCAAATCAGCATACTTGAGATACCTGTCACCTTAAATATTTCTTTCCCTTATGCTAGAAATATTGAAATTATTCTCTTCTAGCTATTTTGAAACATACAATAGATTATTGTAAACTACATATACCCTTCTGATCTACCAAACACTAGGTCTTATTTCTTGAATCTAACCATGTATCTGTACCCATTGATTTCTCTTCATTCGTGCCTCCCCCTACCCTTTCTTGCCTCTGATAATTAGCAATCTATTCTCTATCTTCAGGAGATTCACTGTTTTAGCTTCCACATATGAATGAGAACACATGATATTTGTCTTTCTATGCTTGGCTTATCTTGCTTAACATAATGATTTGCAGTTTCATACGTGTTGTTGCAAATGACAAGATTTCCTTTTTTGCTATGGATGAATTATATACCATTATGTGTGTGTGCGTGCATACGTGTGTGTGTTCAGTACATTTTCTTTATCCATTTGTCCATTGATGCATTGATAGGCACTTAAGAATTTTTTCATATTTTGGTTACTGTGAACAGTGCTGCAATAAACATAGGAGTGCAGATGTCTTTCCAATATATTGATTTTCCTTTCTTTTGAATATATACCTAATAGTGGAATTGCTGGATCACATGGTAGTTCTGAGGTTTTTTTTTTTAGGAACCTGCATATTATTTTTCATAGCGGCTGTACTAATCTACCAACCGTGTATGAAGGTTCCCCTTCTCCACATCTTTGCCAGCACCCATGACTCTCTTTCTTTCTGATAAAAGCCATTTTAACTAGGGTGAGATGGAGGTATTTCATTGTGGTTTTGATTTGAATTTTTCTGATGATTAGTGATACTGAGCGTTTCTTTCATATACTTTTTGGCCATTTTTATGTTTTCTTTTGAAATATCTATTCAAATCTTTACCAACTTTATTAATCAGGTTGAGTTTTTGCTGAGTTGTTTGAGTTCCTTTTATATTCTGGTTAGTAATCCCTTATCAGGTAGATAGTTTGCAAATATTTTCTTCCACTGTGTGGGTTGCCTCTATTTGTTGATTGTTTTATTTGCTACACAGAAGTTTTTAGCTTGATATAATCCTACTCGTCTACTTTTTCTTTGGTTTCCTGTGCTTTTGTGGTCGTTCACAAAATAATTTTGTCCAGATCAATGTCCCAGAGTATTTCACCAATGCTTTTTTCTAGTAGTTTTATAGTTTCAGATCTTAAATTTAAATCATTACTCCATTTGAATTGCTTTTTGTAGATGGTGAGAGATAGAGATCTGGTTTTATTCTTCTGTACATAGCTATCAAGTTTTCCAGCACCATTTATAAAAGAGATTGCCTCTTTCCCATTGTCTTAGTGTTTTTGTACAAAATCAATTGGCTGCAAATGCATGAGTTCTCAATTCTGTTCCATTGGTCTATGTGACTGTTTTTATGCCAGTAACATGCTGATTTGATTATTATAGTTTTGTAGTCTATTTTGAAGTCAGAAAATTTGATGCCTCTAGCTTTGTTCTTTTTGATCAGGTTTGCTCTCACTATTCAGACTCTTTTTTGTTCCATATAAGTTTCAGAATTGTCTTTTTTTTTTTTTTCTATTTTGGTGAAGAATTTCATTGGTATTTTATAAGGCTGGTGATGAATCTCTACATTGTTTTAGTTAATAATGTCATTTCAACAATATTAATTCTTCAAATCAATGAGCATAAGTAGTATCTTTCCATTTTCTTCTCTTTTTTAATTTCAGGTTAATGTGAGGATACAAAAAACAAGGTCTCAATATTTGAATTTGTTAGGGAGAGTCCCACTTGTATCTGTGTCCCACACTAAAAAGAAGTGCCACACATCCCTACATTGTGCCCAGTAAGTAAAAGTACCCCAAACCCTCCCCTCTCTCTCTTCCTTTGTTCCCTCTTTCCCCCAACTTGAATTGAATTGAGGTTTTTCCTATGTGGTCATGTATTAGATTATCTACTGGCTTCATATTAGTATTGAGTGCATTGGATATTTGCTTTTCCAGAGAATGTGTTTCAACTCCATCCAGATTAATACAAAAGATGTAAAGTCTCCATTGTTTTTATGGCTGAGTAGTGTTCCATGATATACATATACCACAGTCTGTTAATCCATTCCTGAGTTGATGGGCATTTAGGTGATTGTAAATTGAGCTGCAGTAAATAATCTAGTGCAAATGTCTTTATGATAAAGTGATTTTTTTCTTCTGGATAGATGAATAGTAGTGAGTTGTGGGGTACAATGGGAGATCTAATTTGAGTTCTTTGAGGATTCTTCATACTTCTTTCCAAAGAAGCTGTGTTCGTTTGCAGTCCCACCAACAGTGTAAAAGTGTTCCCTTCTCTTCACATCTGTACCAGCATCTGCAACTTTGGGATTTTGTGATGTGGGATAATCTAACTGGAGTTAGGTGATATCTCAGTGTGGTGGTTTTGATCTGCATTTCTCTGATGATTAGAGATGATGAGCATTTGTTCATGTTTGTTAGCAATTTGTCTTCCTCAGTGAAGGTTCTGTTCATATCTCTTGCCTAGTGATAGATGGGGCTGTTTGCTCTTTTTTTGTTGTTGATTAATTTGAGTTCTCTGTAGATCCCAGTTATCAAACCTTTGTCAGATTTGTAACATGCAAATATCTTTTCCCATTCTGAAGGTTGTCTATTGGTTATGATTGTTGTGTCCTTATCTGTGCAGAAGCTTTTCAGTTTAATTAAGTCCCATGTGTTTATTTTTGTTGTTGCAGAAGTCCCTGAAGTGTTCATAAAATCTTTCCCCAGATCTCAAGAGTTTTTCCCAGACTTTTTTCTAGGACTTTTATCATTTCATGCCTTAGATTTAAATCTTTTATCCGTATTGAATCAATTTTTGTAAGTGGTGTAAGTTAAAGGTCCAGTTTCAGGCTTATACATGTGATTATCCAGTTCTCCCAGCACCACTTAATGAATTTTTTCCCCCAGTGTATGCTTTTGTTTGGTTTATCAAAGATCAGATGGCTATAAGAGATTGGTTTCATTTCTTGGATTTCTATTCTGTTCCATATGTCTATGCTTATTTTTGTGCCAATAACATATGGTTTTTTTAATTAAGTCTTTTGTACATAGATCATAAACACATTTATGCCATTTTCAATGTGTTGATTATTTGTACAAACTGGAGTGCTTACATCATACTAATCAACATAGCTTTCACCTCATTTACCCAATTATAGTATTAGGACATTTTTATACATGATAGATCCAACTTGTACTTGCAATGTGCTCCATAGGTGTGGTCGCCCCACTATTCCCTACTATCCCTCTAACCTCCTCCCCTCCATTCTCCCTCTCCTTCCCTCCATTATCCTAGGCTAAAGTTGTGTTTTATTTTTCATATGCAAGTGTGAGTGATTATAAATTGGTTTCACAGTAGTACTGAGTACATTGGATACTTTTTTTCCATTCTTGAGATATTTTACTAAGAAGAATATTTTCCAGCTCCATCCATGTAAACATAAAAGAGCTAAAGTCTCCATTTTTTAACTGCTGCATAGTATTCCATGGTATACATATACCACAATTTATTAATCCATTCATGGGTTGATAGGCACTTGGGCTTCTTCCATGACTTGGTAATTATGAATTGAGCTGCAATGAACAATCTGTTGCAAATATCTTTATTGCCAAATGATTTTTGGTCCTTTGGATATACACCTAGAAGAGGAATTGCAGGATCAAACGGCAGGTCTACATTTATATCCCTGAATGTTTTCCAAACTTCCTTCCAAAAGGAATTTACTAGTTTGCATTCCCACCAGCAGTGCAGAAGTGTTCCCTTTTCTCCACATCCATGCCAACATGTGTAGTTTTGGGATTTTGTGATATGGGCTACTCTTACTGGAGTTAGATGGTATCTCAGAGTAGTTTTGGTTTGCATTTCTCTAATGATTAAAGATGATGAGCATTTTTTCATGTGTCTGTAGGCCATGCTCCTGTCTTCTTCAGAGAAGCTTCTGTTCATGTCTCTTGCCCACAATGAAATGGGATCACTTGTTTTTTGCTTAGTAATAAGTTTGAGTTCTCT
>CAUYPK010053501.1:0-27295 GCA_963574355.1 Loris lydekkerianus | reverse complement strand
AGCCCAGCTCAGTGGCTCCTTTTGGGGCCCCAGACAATGCCCAAAGTTCTCCACACTTTTGCTCAAGCTCTCCCCCATGCAGCTCAACTGAGCGCCAAGTCCAAGAACACCAAAAAAGTTCACAGGTAAGGCCTTTCCGGTTTGCAGTCTCACTGCTGCTTGTACTCACGGTTGCCGGCGTGATTAGGTTGATCGAATACACGCAGCCACTTGCCAGGTTTCCACTGTTTTTGTCTTCCTCCTGGGGTCCAGAAGTCCCTTGCTGGCTCTCTGTGTCCTCAAAGGGATGATCATAGGCAGATCCCACCGGCCAGAGATGTCTGGAGTCTTGTCTCCCCAGATTCGCCAGGCCCAGTTACAGGGAAGCTGTTACTCAGCTGCCATCTTTAATCCCCTAACACCTTATTCTTTTGAGAGCTTCCTTGTTTTAGACCAGAGGAGGATCAAAATTTTACCTGCTCTAATTGCTTTTCTGACTAGGAAAAGCAAGTACTGAACGGACCCTTATCATTGATTATTTTTTAGTTTTTAAAAAGGCCTAATTTGCATATGTAAAGTGAATTGTCAAATCTAAGGCACAGAAACTTGCATATAGTGGGCCTGCTCTTGTATTGAGTTATTTTTTTTCTTGCATTCTTCTGTCCTTTCTCACCTCCTTCCCCATCATCTCATCATTAATGGAATATACTTAATGTGTAGTGCTACTGGGAATCCAGAAGAGTCTAGGAGTGACTCCCTCCTTAACAGCTGATTTGTGTTCTCTGTTTGAAATGCGTTCCTTGCCATTCTTTGTTTAGCTAACTGCCACTCATCCTATAGGTCTGCAACACCACTTTCTATGAGACGCTTCCTATGAGCTTACGTGAGGTCTGTGAGGTCACGGATCCTGTAGTGAGTGCTTGGGACATATCAAGGCCCTAATTAATTTGTATAAACTGTCATCATGCAGTGTTGGATTTAGGGGCAGGGCAGATGGATAAACATATATTTAGAAACACAATGTGACCAAGTGTACACTAGAAGCACTTCTAGTGCACAGAAGAGGGAACCTGCCCTTGAGAAAGGGAGTGTCCATCTCCTCTTGTTCCTTCAAGTACTAGTGTGATAATAGCATGTAATTTTCAAGTTCATTCATTTATTTATAAACATTTAGACTATCTGTTTGTGCCAGGCAATTTCATCACAAAGCTTTTCAAAACAAATAAATTGCCTGTATTTGGGGGTATTTTAGATTTTTGTTCAAAACTGTTATAGTCTATGGTTTCTGAGATAATTTCATAGGAAGGGGTGTGGGAGGTGTAGGTTAGAAGGGAAACTGCAGTTCTTATTTCTGGTGATTTTTATTAAATAGGCTCCTTGTACGTTATTTCGATGTTTTTAAGCTCTTGAAGTCATATATTTAAAATTTATCATTGTAATGTATTTCAGCAAATATATTAATAGTTTGTTTCTATATACAAGTATGAGAGCTATGTTACCATTTTTAAAATATATGAATAAATATATTAATAAATATTTATGTTTAATATTTGTTATAGATGATGAGACCATACTTGATAAAACACCTTTTATCTTTATATTTAAAAATTCATTTATATTATGTAATTTGCATGACAATATTTCAAAACCTTATCTGTAATTTTCTTATAAACAGCTTAAAAAATTGTTATATTATCAGCCTTTAAACTTTGATTTTTTTTCTGTTTCCTGCTTTTATGTTGTCCTTTCACTCTGCAGTAGAATTAACTATGACAAGATCCATGTGATCCTCTGCTCAAGGAATTTAGCTGTAGTGTAAAGTGATCATACTTAAGAAATGGTTCTACATGTATCCAAAGGATAGAAGTATATCATCATCTCGCTGTAAGAATGCTCAACTGTCATCTTATATATTATGGCCTATTACATAGATTTAGTGGGCTGCTCTGTTTCTATAAAGTGATTTTATCAAAAACTTAAAATCCTCTAAAAGGGCTTTTACCCACACCTCCCCACATCTTGTTTAAATTCTTTTGCCTAGCCCGGGCCAGCTAAACAACAATGACAAATGCAACAAAAAAATAGCTGGGCATTGTGGCGGGCGCCTGTAGTCCCAGCTACTTCGGAGGCTGAGGCAAAGGAATTGCTTAAGCCCAAGAGTTTGAGGTTGCTGTGAGCTGTGATGCTACAGCACTCTAACGAGGGCAACACAATGAAACTCTGCCTCAAAAAAAATAAATAAATAAAAAATAAATTCTTTTGCCTAAGAATGACATAACTTTTTTGTGTAGTAAAGATAACACATTCAGACATAAATGTAGAGTTCAGCACATTGCTACAAAGCCAACACTTGCGTCAGCACCTGCTAGGTCAAGAAATGGGACATTTGTTTCATTGAGAAGCTGCCTTGCATATCTCATCCCAATAATTACCCTATAGATCCTCCTCAAAGGTTAACTATTTTTTGGATTTTTGTTTGTTTTTCTGAGACAGGGTCTCACTCTGTTGCTTAAGCTAGAGTGCAGTGATGTCATCATAACTCACTGCATTCTAAAACTTCTGGGCTCAGGCAAACTTCCTGTCTCAGCCTTCTGAGTAGCTAGGTCTACAGGTGCACGCCCCTACTCCTGGTTAATTCTTGTATTTTTTGTAGAGATGAGGTCTCATGAGGTTGCTCAGGCTGCTCTTGAACTCCTCCTGGCTTCAAGTAATTCTTCTGCCTTGACCTCCCATAGTGCCAGAATTACAAGCATGAGCCACCTTATGTGGCCTGAAATATTTTTTGTTAGAAGGTTTTTTATCATGTATTCAATAGGGCTATTCTGATTTTGTTTCTTTTTTTTTTTTTATTGTTAAATCATAGCTGTGTACATTTGTGCAATCAAGGGGTACAAATGTGCTGGTTTCTTATACAATCTGAAATATTCTCATCAAACTGTTCAATGTAGCTTTCATGGCATTTTCCTAGTTATTGTATGTAGACATTTGTATTCTGCATTTAGTAGGTTTCGCCTGTACCCATTCTAAGATGCACCCTAGGTGTGGCCCTACCCATTACCCTCCATCCACCCTGACTTCCCCCCTCCCTTCCCCTCCCTTGGCCCTTTCCCATATTCTTGTGCTATAGTTTCATACCTTCATATGAAAGCTATAAATTAGCTTCATAGTAGGACTGAGTACATTGGATACTTTTTCTTTCATTCTTGAGATACTTTGCTAAGAAGAATATGTTCCAGCTCCATCCATTTAAGCATGAAAGAGGTAAATTCTCCATCTTTCTTTAGGGCTGCATAATATTCCATGGTATACATGTACCACAATTTGCTAGTCCATTCGTGGGTCGATGGACACTTGGGCGTCTTCCAAGACTCAGCAATTATGAATTGGGCTGCAATAAACATTCTGGTACAGATGTCTTTGTTATTTTGTGACTTTTTATATATATATTTTGCTTTTGTTTTTAGAAGGTTTGTATTTTTGCGCTTCATACTTGGGTTTCTTGTTTAATCTTTTACTATTTGGTTCATCTGTGATTTTTCTCCCCTAGGATTTTTTAACACACACCTATTGCTTACAAAGCAGTTATCTTTTTTTTTTTTTTCATTACCTTCCTTATCCCAACTTTAGTTGCATTACTTCCACTTTATCACAACACATAATTTCAGTGCATTAACATGCTGCCTTCATTTCTATTTTTTGTCTTAGCTGTATGTGTGCATGTACACATATATCAATATACTCACTGTTAGTCCTTTAGCAGAAATCTCATAGTCATAGCTTGTTTAGATGAAATGTATTTTACTTTAGTGTATTCTTCATAATGAGCTGATGAATACAGAATTCCTTAAGGCCTTGAATATTAAAACTGTTTTTCCCCCTATGGATTTTAAACTCAAAGGATAGTTCAATAGACATGGTGTTGAAAGGTTGCCCATAAAGTTACCACACACAGGGAAAATTTTTAGCTAAATGTACCTTAATTTACAAAATAGTCATTAGAAGATTTTATAGAATAGTTACAAAAAATTTTCTACATGTTGGCCACCTCTTTGTCAAATTTGGTAATGACTAGTTTGTAAATAATGGTACATTTAGTTCCAGTTTCCCATTTTCTCCATGTATGTTGACTTTAGGGGTGAGTTTTGGGACACTCTGAGTATTTGCTCTCCCTTGGATCCCTTGTAATTTTTCATGATTTATGAGATTATTTTGCCTTTTTCTTCCATTTATTTGCAAATTTCACTCAGCATTCTTTTTATTTCTTCCTGTGTTTAGTCCATTTCTACTCCTAGTTTTGTCTTTCTGACTCAGGATAGTTTTAATACCCTCAAGAGCTCGTTTAAATATATTTACCTCCGTTTGGTGTATTGACTTACATTTTTAAATGGTTCATGGTTTTATGAGGAGTAGGCGTTTCCTCAGTTCACACGTATGACATTTTGTTTTCTAACTTTCTGCCATAGCTCTCTTAACTTCACTTGTCTTTTGTTCATTTTTATGGTTTGGGGACATTTTACAAGACTCCTAATTAAATGTCACTCTCTTTTGTCAGTATAGCACTGCCCTGGTACTTTGGTTGTGATGGTGGGAGTTGTGTTTAGGTTTTGTGGTTCTCTTTTGCCATGCAGGTCTCTAAATTGTCCCCCTTTTCCTTTGAATTCTTCTTAACTACCCAATTGCCAAGTAGCTCTGTTCTCTTCCTTCTTGTCTTTTTTCATACCCCCAAAAGCTATGTGTTTTGAAGGCTGTACTCTTATATCAGGCCTGTCCTTTTAGGTCACGCCTGCCTGTTAAAGTAGGGTTTTACCCTTTAAACCATGTGTGGTCTTTCCCACTGTGTATTATGTGAAATTCTGCCCTTATAGTTCATGTTCTGATCTGCCTAGAAACTTCTTTTAGTATTAGTTGTTTTTTTGTTGTTGTTCTGTTGTTTGTTTGTTTCAGATTTAGAGTGGTCTTAGGCTTTCTGGTAGTGGATCAAAAAAAAATTAGCACCCTTTGCTAGCTTCCCTGCTTTGTCTTCCCTGAAGTGTCTGTTTGTGTGTTTTCTTTTGTTTTAGTTTTCCTTTGCTTGCCACAGAGCCTTACTAGTAGGGCAGGCCAGGACCAGGAGAAAACGTTCTGAAAATTACGAGACTTGGTCCATTTTCAGTTCACGCACAGCCATCTTAAAGTTTGGCCATTTTCTATCCTCAACTATCCTGAGTGCATGGTTTTCACATTAATTCTCTTTTTATTTGTTCTTTTTAAAATTTGTCATAGGCTATATTATGAAGCAGGTAGTTATATTGCAGGCATTGTTATCAGCTACCTGATGTCTACTTTTTTTTATGAGATTAGAGGGTGCTGTTCCTTCCAACATGGAAGATACTACCTTTACTCCCCTTTATGGAAGATAACAAACAAAAGAAATGGTGATATTATTCAATAGAGATAAAAATGTAAGAATTTAAATTTGAGGTAAAATGAATAATTTAAGTTTTCGGTATAAAATATGTCTAATGAAAAAAATTACTGTCATACTTTCCCAAATATACTTTAAAATTTTTTTTTTGACAATCAAAGGGATAGAAGCCATGGATATTTATAAGAAAAAGTACTCTCTACCTTGCTAAAACTATCACATAAGCTTATGTTATATATTTATTGGGAATGCTTTTACAGAAAGTAACTAATACCTGATGAATATTATTTGAAACTACAAGGATATTTACTAACTTAAAAGAGGCATGGAGTAAGCCAATGTAGAAGTTGGGAAGATTACTTAACTATGTCCTCAAGAATTCAGGTTCTTTCCATCTCTACACTCTGCTATACTCAACATTTTGGCCTTTTTGTGTATATGTTGTGGTGAGGTCTCATTGCCTAATGGTCACATAAAAGCTGCTATATCTTCAGACATTATGTCTGCATTTTAGCAGAAAGAATGAAAAGGAAAAGACACATATGCCCTGTTATCAGAATACCACAGGCATTTCCCCATGTCCTAAGCAGATTTGGGCCAAACTTAGCTGGAAATACCTAGCTTTCCAATATTTATAAGCATCAGGGGAGAAGGGAATTGGAAATGGCTATTGAATTTCCTCATCAAAAATGTGCATCAATGGTTCCAAAATAGTTGACACTAGCAGTTCTAGAAAAGATATGCAAGAATACCTCCAGCCTAATTCTTTCTAATATTATAACATATTTGTTGATGATATTTTACTAATACTTGCTACTATACAAATATGGACTTTCAAAGGTTTTCTCATTCTGATCATTCTATTGTACTTATGCCCATGTGGCTTAAAGAAGTAGTGCAAAGCCATACCTACATGCATGAGTCTTTGGAAATTGCCAAGGGGTGTTCAGAGGAAGTATGGGGATTTTGCATGCAAGGAACAACCTATATAACTTGAATGCTCTGCTATATGCTCAGTGCTTGGAGACAGTGACATTGTCTGATCTGCATGATTAAGAGACTGAGAATGTCATTTTGACGGTTGTGTCAAAAAAAAAAAAAAAAAAATATATATATATATATATATATATATATATACCGTATATACTCGAGTATAAGCCAAGTTTTTCCGGCACAAAATTTGTGGCAAAAAACCCGAACTCGGCACAAATTTTGTGCCAAAAAAACTTGGCTTATACTCGAGTATATACAGTGTGTGTGTGTGTGTGTGTGTGTGTGTGTGTGTGTGTGTGTATATATCTCAGTACAGAAAATGAGTTGGTTACTTCTTGAGTGTCACTAACTAATAATGCCCAGAGCATGTTCTGCAGGCTCTAGGCACTGAATCGTAAAGGCTTTTAATGGCTTATACAGTTTCAGATGAGGGTATTTGGATTGGGGAACAACAGTGCATCCAAATAGAAGCTCAAGAACAAAACCACTTTTCCTAACCGGAGAATTGGACATGGAGACTGACTGATTTGGGTAGAACTACGAACATGTAACACTTGTGAATCCTCCCACTACTCATTCTACTATGATCCATTTCCTTATTTATCTCTTTTGACTTCAGAGTAAACCATGCCAGTTGGCTTCCTAGTGAAATATAAACATTCTATAGTTATTAAACAACAAATCATATATTACACATGACATAAAGATAAACAACCAATGGTTCCTTCATTTTCTTAGGAGAATAGCAATACACTTCCTCAGTAATGAGAATCCAATACAAGTTTCTGGTACCGTATGTACTCGAGTATAAGCCGAGTTTTTTCGGCGCAAAATTTGTGCCGAGTTTGGGTTTTTGTGCCGAAAACCCTCGGCTTATACTCGAGTATATAGGTATGTTATTGTTTGAAAAACTCTCTCATTTGATCCTCACATGAAAAATCTTTGATTTGGTCCTCACATGAAGCTTTGCACACAAGCAACCTAGGGTCAGAAAAGGGAAGTGACTGTTCCAAGGTCCCCTGGCTTCTTAGTGAAAGCAGCAGGGCTTGGCTCCGGGTTTCCTGAATCTTCATCCACTGCTCTTTTCACCTTTTCGGGTTGTTTTTGTGACCACCTTGTGGTTCAGGTTTCTGAAGTGATGTATTTCTGACTAGTTTATACCTGTCTTGTGCCAAATAAACTTGAAATCTCAAATCTGTGTTTCACCTAGGAACAGTATTTCAGAGGAATTGAGCTAACGTCAAATGTCTTGGCCCACTGTTCCTGTTCAGTAAAAAAAGTGTTTTCTCATTTTTATGCTGTCTCCCATTTCTTTTCTGGTTGGACATGAACTTAGCAGTTACCTTGTAGCATGATCAAAAGCAAGAGCTAATTTACCAACAGTGTAGTCATAACACTATTTACTTATAAAAGAAAGATTAACAGATAAATGTAAGAAAAATCCAACCCTTATTATTTCAGTCATGTAGCCGGGTAAAATTATATGAAACCAAGTTAGAAAGAACAGACTCCACTATTATCTTCCCTAATAATACAAAGGCGACTGTACCTTATTGAGAATTCAAAAATTACTAAAAAGATCCAGGGTCAAGAAGTAAAAATCCATTTAAACAAAATTTACAACCAATATCAATTTCCAAATTCTTCTAGGATAAACGTGACCTTATTGTTTTTTAGGTTTGTATAATTATACAAAACATGATGCTTACTCTCCAAGAAAAAAACTTTCAAGACTTAGCAGTATTTTTCTCAAATACACAGATTTGCTTTTTTCATTTTGAAAAGAGTCTGAGAAGGGCATGTGAAATTTTCACGGATACCTGAAGAATGGTTTGCAAGTCTTGCCATGGTACAAATATAGCCCACTTGGTTTACCATGACCAGTTATTCAGAGGGATACAAACATGTGCACCTGTGCTGAAAAACCCTCCTGCTCTTCGCTGTAGAATGCAACTTTTCATGAATGTCACCCAAATCTCTATGTCTGTCAGACATTTGTAGTTGAAAAATAGAACAGTGAGTAGCATAGGAAAACTAAGAAAATGGAGGTCAACATTTTTTATAATTTTGCCTTTTATCTTCACATTTTTTTTTTTCACTCTTCCAGCAAGATCAGCTTCTTACTTTCACTGTTTCAGCATCAGCTGGATAATTTCTATAACAGCTCCATATGGAAGATGTACATGCTTCTTGGTTTTTGTCGGCTTATATGTGCATGATTCAACACCAAATGGAAATTGCAGCCAACTCTCGATAATCCATTAAGGGGAGGGGAATTGTAGTGCAGATAACTCAGGAAGTCCAAAAATCTCAGTCATTTCTATTGGCTTTGGAAGCATACTCCATCTTAGCTTAGAACATTTTCTCCTTTAATTGAGGCTACCTGTCTGATTTAGTTATATATTTTTTACATAAATCAGTATTCCCAGCAAATGAGAATGTAAATAATTCCAATCAAAGGGGAGAGATTGGAAGAAGATTGAATGGGGTTGTTTGAAGCTGAAAGAGGGATTAAAAATTAATGCAAACAATGTACAAAGAAGATATGGATACATGTCATTAATTGGAAGTTGACTCCGTTCTACTGCACCCAGAAAGTGAGAAGTACGCCTGCTCACTCTTGGGTCTTCATATCTGTGAGAGAGTCTTATCATCAAGAGAAAATACAAAATAACATTTGTCTGTGAATCTCAAACCCATGTTGCATTATTTTTTCTGTGATCACCTATTCCTGGTGACATACCCTACTAAGAAGCAAAGTGAAACTGAAAGCATCAAGAAAAGCTGTAATATTAGTGTTAGGCAATGAAAGCATTCAGATGAGATACTGCTTAAAAGATAAGTCAGTAAAGATTTAAATAAGCTCAGCCAAAATTCCAAACATAGAAAGGAAATAAGATTCAATATTCTTTGCATAAGTAGGGGAGATTTTTATAAATAAAAGCACATCCTGTATAATGTGTGCTTCTACAAAGCATTTAAATTCTGTGGCTTAGATAGTTTTGTAAAGCTTGATGGAAATAAGGTAAACTTGACTGCAATAATGGCTCTTTACCAGGGACCTTTTCCCTACCAAGCAGCCAAACCCCAGTGCGGTCATGCCCTGCAATGCTTGCACTGTACCTCCTGGGGGTCACTGTAGTGTGGCCTCTAATTATTAGCGCTGGGGTGGAACTAAATTTCCTTTGTTTCCAAATCAGTATAATAGCTTGATATTTCTTCTGTCCAATCTGGATCTCTTTTGATTAATTGTGAACTATCATTTTTGTACTTTAATATAGAAAATTATAAGCAGAAGACAGATTTAAGAAGGCACATTAAAGGTGAGACAGAGGTGCAGCAAAACAGCCTACGAAGATATAAATCAATTATAGGATTTGAATTAAAAGGCAGCACAGTCTTAAGGGTTTAAGGTACCTTTGTTCTAATGACACGCCAATCTTTGGATTAAATCTTCTTTCAACAACAGTATCCAAGATGTTCTTGGAGATTTCTTGTCACTGAGGGTATGATGCTTGACATATTTATTTCATACAGTAAGAAATAACACAATGTGAAAATAGCTTGAATGAGTGTTATCGAGCTCCTTTTCTGGCAATGAAATGACCCTCCCTTGTTTTTTTCTGGGAAACTCGCCAGGTGAGCATCAAAAGGCTAGCAGGGTTGAGGTAATTGCCCTGGCTGGGAGGTTTCTTCTGGTACATAGAATGGATCTGCTCAAGTTCTGAGCAGAGAAGGAGGCCCAGCAGATTGCATACGAGGCCCGACAATTAAGTTCATGAACCTGTCACTGTTTGCTTACGTGAGCAGAACCTTAAAACAGCTTTGTAAGGATTTATAACCTTGGTATATCAGTGTTTCATGGCTATGTTTGTGTTGACATGTGGCAGTGTCTTGCTGAGTGACAGTCATTATTGTTGTTGCATGTTTTTGTGTGCTATACCATGACAGCTCTAAAAGCCATTCCAGAAAAAGAGTTCCAAAATTGCTTTGAAGGGTGGACTAGGCACTGGCATCCGTGCAGAGCTTCTCAAGGGGAGTGCTTCAAAGGCGACCATAGTGCTATTCAGCACTGAGACATACAGCACTTTTTCTAGGATAAGTTTGTGAACTTGATTGTCAGGCCTTGTATAGTGTGTTCCACATCATTCAACGTAAACTAACTCAGTCCTACTTTATTGAGATCTAGACTCACACAGTCCCTCAGAGCTCTGTGAAGCAGAGTACCAGAGTAGAAAGATCAGGCACGGTCTTTGACCTCAGAGACCTGGCTGGGATTCTAGCTCCGTCACTTGCTAGTCCTGTAACCTTAGTTAAGTTCCTCAGCCTTCCTTAGCTTCACATTCCCCATCTATAAAATAAAGACAATACTACCTACTGCATAGTATGGTTGTGACTATTAAAAGCAGTAAATGTGACCAAGTTATGAATCTCAAGGCCTTAAATTAAATGCGGGTAGGCAAAATGAGTGACTTCTTTTTCTATAAAGCAACTTAATTCCTTTTTTGCTGGCCCTCATTTTGCTAGGTGGCAGAAGTACATTGTCTCAGACAAGTGAGAGAGGAGTTCTCTCTCCACTTACCACTGTGTTCCAGGTTCAAGTGCATTTTTGGTCATCAGCAGGCACCATCCTATCTTAGTTTTTTTTGTGCTTCTATAACAGAATGCCTGAGACTGAGTTATTTATAAAGATCAGGAATTTCTTCTCTCCCAGTTCTGGAGGCCGGGAGGTCTCAGATCAGGTGCTAGCATCTGGTCTCATGAGGGCCTTCTTGTTGCAATATCACATAGCAGAAGGTAGAAGGGCAACTTGTCCTTTCATAATGACATTAATCTCACCCTGAGGGTGGAGACATCATGGCCTAATCGCCTCTCAAACGTCCCACCTCTTAATACTGTTCATGATAGCAATTAAAATTCCACATGAGTTTTGGAGGGGACAAACATTCAAACCATAGCACAACCATGCAAGTTGCCACTGCTCTGTCCCTCACTCTCCACTGGAGGCCCTATCACTACCCTGGCTCTTTCCCAGCCCCAGACTCCACTTTTTTGCATGGAAAACCATCCAGCTGCTCTGTCTTGCTGCTTTGGGGCTAAGGGAGACTGAGAGGCTTCCTTCGTATCATCAGCCTAGGGACATCCCTATCCATTTCTAATCTGTTGCTCCTGAGCCATGCAAGACTTTAAGGAAGATCTCTCTGAAGCTCACTACTGCCTAGTCAGTTACCTGCAAAGACCAATACAAGTCGTATCTGCTCTTGATACCACAGAACCTGCCTGCAGCTCCCATAATCCTACCCTCCTTCTATCCCCAGCCTCAGAGCTACACGCTCTTGATTCTGTTAACTTCCCCCCCCCCCACCTAACACAACCACAACTAACATTTATATAGCAGTAGTTAATTCTCAGAATAAGCCAGTGAGGAAGGTACTACTGTTATCATCATTTATTTTACAGACAGAAAAACTGAGGCACCAAGAGGTTAAGGACATTGTTCAGTCATGACAGTCACGCCCTGATAATACTACACTGTCCCTCAGAATATATGCATCAAAGAAGTGGGGAAGGAAGTTGATTCAGGCAGGTCCCATGTCTAGACCTGTTAGATCTCAGCACTGGAAATTCAGAAAGAAGCCATGAATTTGGTTCTGATTTCCTTTTCATTTTTGTAGTAGTATCCTTCCCCTGTGACAATAAAGAGGACAGGATAGGAGTGCAGTACTACATGTGTACCCAGAAAGGGTCATGGAGGGGGTAGCAGCTCACCTGTCACAATCAGTAAGTTACTTCCCACCCCCTTCTTCAGATGCTGTATCATAGAGTTTACCCTCACAACAAAAACTTGCTCCACATAAAACTGACTTGATCCTACAAAGAACGTTTTAACTTTAATATGAGATTTTTAATGATAAGATTCTGCTTTCCTTATGTCTATCTTTCAGTTAAAGAAAATATTAAAGCCCTTTCCTGCATTGCCACCCCCGATCATTTTATCAGAAATGTAGCGAATGCTAGTTTAAGGAAGGCAAGTTAGAGCAGAGGCCTCTGTGTTGTCTTTTCAGCCTGTTGAGTAGATCACCACTGATGCAAGCATGAGGCCCTGCACATAATAGGCCCTCAGAAACAGTGGTTGATTGATTATGGGATATTCCAAAGGAGAGAAGATGTCAAATGAGGAAATTGCTCCTGCCATATGCGTGACTGGGCAGTCATGCATGGCTGAACGCGTCTCTTCTGCTCTCTGTTGGTGGGCTCCATTGGCACTGTGTGGCATTTGTGATCTCCAAGGGTTCAGGGTTCATGTCTTCCTCTTCAAAGGCTTGGGTTTCACACCCTTCTCTTCTTAAAATAACCTCAAAAGGACAATTAGGTTTTTAGAAAATGTTTTTTGATGGAGACAGTGTTGAGCATACATTACACATAACTGAGTGGTTGGGAGGCTGGGACCCCATATTTTACAGCTCTCTAGCTTACTCAGTTTATTCAAATGCCATAGATGATTGATTTGTGTATTCTCAGTCCTGGATAAATTGATGATGGTTAAATATTGGCATCTTAGAGAACCCAGCCATTTTCTCACAGCTTAGGAGAAATGATGACTTAGAGCTTCACAGAGGAACAGAATGCTACAACCAGCTAGTAACACAGATACACACCTCTGCCAACTCCCCATTACAATTCTCTGTCTCTCAAATGGAGATTAAAAGCAGTGCCAAAATGTGTCATCTGGTGCTGCATTTTTGTAATGTGGACAAATGTCGACAAAATTCATGTGGATGCTCAAAAAACTATTTATGAATTAAAATTAAATGTAAGTTTTACTGGAGGTAGAAGCCTAATTGCTGAGGCTGGATTCACTGTGCTATTATAAAGACAGCAACACACCCTTTCTGTAATCACCAATTAAAAAAGAGAAAGGAGAAACTGCCCTCCCTGAGAACCTCCTGTGCAGACCAGGCCCTCTGCTAGGTGCTTTCTGCCTGTAATCTCCATGGGCACCACATATTAGAGCTTATAGAATTGAATGGGATGATTTTGTGACTGCCTACCCTGGAGGTAGCTGTTACATTTCAATCCATCTTACAAACCCATTCACAATGCTGGCAGTCACAAACAACATATTTTGTCTGAAAAACATGTTTGTGTTTCATCATGTTAGCCTGCATCAGTCTTTATTCCTCTTGATCTACATAACTTCCCCCTTAAAACCTTTAGACTATTACCCAGGAATTGGAGAAAACAGAAATCTGCCTATATTCAGATGCTCCAAACTGGACTGTTATCACTACCTGGGTGGTATGTCAATAACCATCACATATTTCAAATTCCTGCTGATTGGCTCTCTGATACTCATGATCTACATGCACATTATAATATAAAATTGTACCCCATATGCATGTATGTACAGTATTTTCAATGAAGGTTTTAGATTTATTTCACTGTCAGTGGCTCTCTCCAGTGGATCAGCTGTACAGATGATGTTGCCTCTCCACAGGAAGATTTCATTTGATGTGTGAAGTAACCACTCTAGGAAAATTGTTTTGAAAAAAAAAAAAAAATAGGCTTAAAGTAACATGAGAGTATACCCTGGGGTAGATACGTCCAGCATTTTGTCTGAAGAATTCAGTCCTGTGATGGACCATCTCAAGTATAAATGGTCAGTTCTTGAGGAACACTTGGCAAAGAGAAATGTGCAAACTCAGAAGCACCATACGTTTTGTCATCTACTGATGACATCTACTGATATATCAAGTATCAATTATAAATCTTGATTTCATCTCTTGTGGACTCTCTATGTTCACAATGCCTAATTCCAACATTTTCTCAAGCTGCCAATTCTATCCACTCCCTTTACTCGACAAGCTCACACCCTAATTTACTGACATGAGCTTCCTCCAATTTCTTCTTATTCACCCTAGAATTCCTATCTACCTTATCCGTTTTTCCACTAACTCTTTTTTTGTAATCCTTCTTTTTCCCCAACTCTACTTCCTCATTGTCTACTTCTGAACTGTCTTAGTAGAGTTTATGTTCTCAACGTGCTATTCAATTTTTTTCTCTTGCACATGAATCTTGACTTTGCCTGAACCAATATGCTCTTCCTCATTGAACTATGAACTCTAACAATGTTGACCTTTTTTTCTAGAAACTCTCTTTTTCCTTGACTCAGGCAATCTACTGAAATACATAGTTTTCTCCTTTTACCTCTCTGGGGCCTCCTTGATTCTTCTTCCAAAGATTTATACTACTACCTTTTTTTTTTTTTTTTTTCTCTCCCTCTTTAGAAGCAGGGTTTCTAATCTAAGAAAGAAATGGACAAGCTTCAGAGGTCCAGAAACCTCTGTAAATTTATGTCAAATTATTTTTATATGTGCCTCTGTGCATTTATTTGAGTTTAAGAGTCCCTAGTTTAACTGGATTTCAAAGGGGTCCGTGATCCTGCAGAAAAATGTTAAGAACCCCTGGTCCAGACTTCCTCTGTGGGCAGGTTCAACATCCTCCAAAACTGAAACAACTATCTTCCAAATCTCAATCTTCTGTTTTCTGACCACTCTAGTGCTCGTGACCTCACCTTCCTATAAAACCCTTTATAATCTGTACCAGTACTGACTATGAGAACTCAAGTGATTCTTACAAATGATGGAGTTTGGGAGGCACTGCTCTGTGTCATTCGTTTGTGATTGTTAAAATATCTTAATTCCAGTCCCTGAATGTACCTTATCTTTCATGACTTTGTGCTTTCTTTCATTTCTTTTCTTTCTTTTTTTTTTTTTTGGGGGGGGCCAGGTTTGAACCCACCACCTCTGGTATATGGGGCCGGTGTCCTACTCCTTTGAGCAACAGGTGCCACCCTACTTTGTGCTTTCTAATCATTCCTTTTCTTTTCATTATTGCTTCTCAAATTTCTCTATTCTGAAGCTTTTCCTATATTTCTCTAGTAAAAGTAAGATATTCTTTTCCTGAGTTACTTTGGTACTTCTATTACTCGTTTTCTACATATATCTTCTAGTAAAGGGTATTTTATGTGCAGAGGTATTAACTCCTCTGGTAGATTACAAGATCTTTGAGAATGAGAGTAGAATTTTTGTCATTTCTGTATCCTGACACTCTCTGATAGAGTTCCTGATACTCAGTGTTTAAGAATGAATGAATGGTTAATTTCATACTAAATCGATTTGGATTGTGGCATTTACTTGGAAAAAAAGTGATAGATAATTGGCCATGGGTCACGCTGTTCAGAATGGCAATGTTTTTATTTTTCAAGCCAAATATTAATTATCTGAGCTAGTCATGCTGTTTCTTAATGACTTTTAAACCTGTATCATCACGAATACAAGACTGCATGAATTTTTAACAATCTCCAAGTAGTTCGTAATTAAACACCCAGTGATTTGACTCATTGAGTTAATCAATGCCTTTGTTTACAGTTTGGTTTTTAGACCTGCAGAGATATACAAAAGAAAAGAAAAGAAAAGAAAAGAAAAGAAAAGAAAAGAAAAGAAAAGAAAAGAAAAGAAAAGAAAAGAAAAGAAAAGAGAGACACTGACTAATCAAATTGCAGAAAATAAAGTCTGAGCATTAAAAAGTTTAAAACAGCATCTCACCACCACTTCTGTGTCTAGATGACTAGCAATGAAAGTGTCAGTAGCCACTCAGGTTAAACAATATACTGACTCATCTATTCGACAAATTCTAGATGAATCATAGGTCTTTTCATTTCAAAGTTTATGACTCATATAGTACTTGATCTCTGTGGACCTAATCGTAGAAACTAAGCTTTGGGATAAAGGAAAATGATCCAAATCCAATCTTTGAGAAGTGCAAGAAAGAAAGGAGTTTCTGAATTAGAAGGCACCTTCTTCTAGAGGCTTAGAAGTTTCAAATTCATTTCTCCAGTTACAAATGACCAAATCCAGCTGTACAAGAGTTAGATTGGTTCATAACCATTTTCTGCTTCTGTCACAAACCACACTATAGTTTCTTTTTGAGATCAAAATGATATTGCCTTATATAAGAAAGTGATTCTATTCATCAGTGTGTTCTGAAAGTCTTTTGTTTACCATTATCATCTATATCTATAATATAGAGATAAGTAATCTTATTTCAAAGGATAATATCTTTTGACCAAAAAAAAAAAAAAAAAAAAACTAGACTAGCTGGTTAATCAAACATGAAAATGTTCTAAATTATATCCCACAGGTATATTTCTCTAGATACTTCGTTGCTAATACACTCAAACCTCACTAACTAGGCTAGGAAATAGAAAAGCCAATGTAACAGAGTACCTGTTATCAAAACTGGGCTTCATGAGCTGAGGAGAATTAGCATGGTGGGTAAAAATATAGTGCTTGAAATTGGACTGATATGAATTCAAATCCTAACTCGCTTTCTTAATATTTGTGTTAACACTGTAAATTCCTTGCCTGTGAAGTGAGGATACTAGTAATGCCTGCAGGATTAAGTGATAAAATATGTAAAGCACTAATCAAAGTGCCTAGCACTTAGTGAGTTCTCTAATTGTGAGCTTTTGTGATTGTTATAGTTGCTGTTTGTAAGGCTCTGCCTCTGCTTCTTCCTTCCCATGTTCACTGCCCGGGCTGCAGTCTGCCTCATCCATGGATTCTTCCACTGCCAATGTACTTTGTAGGCTCATTTGCCTGCTCCTCAGCTACCCCTTTCTCTAGGCCACTGACCATCTCTCCCCCTTCCTTGTTCTCACTTTGCTTGTACCCACAACTGGCCTTGCTCTTAGACACCCTTCTTTTCAGCTCATGCTGATCAGTCTAACTCTACTCTCCCTCTAGCCCTCCATCAAACTTCTCTAACCATGTCCCTAACCAGAGCTCTAGATACCAGGAAGATGAAGAAATATTCATGAACAAAAGCATGGGGGTTCTAGTCCAAGGCCTACCAGTATGTGTTCTGCAGAATACGAACGCCTCAAGTTCATATAGAAGACAACATGTTTTTTTTAATCAAATAATTTTGGACAATTTTGCATACTATTTGACTCCAGAATGTTCACAATGCATCTTGTTATTTGGTGGCTTAGACAAAGTGAGTATTTCAGAAAAAATTTAACTCTGTTAGCTGAAAAACATCTTGGGAAACACCAGTGCAGCTCATGTTCCATGTCCAATGTAGTCACCTAGCAGCTACTACTGTGAACATTGCCAGTCCTTATAGCAAAGGGATAAGAGATCTCTGGAGGGTGTGACATTGATAATTAAATGCTCAGGCCAGAAGTAATGCATGCCATTTTCACACAATGGTGAGTACCAGTTCCACACAACCATACAGGAGCCAGGAGATGCCATGTTAGCATCTGCAAAGCAAGAAAGCTTGGTGAACTGTACTAAGGACTACCACACTGAACCTCAGTATTCACATCTGTAAAATAGAGGAAAATAGCTTCATTTGGAGATTAAGTTAAATAAAAATGAAAGCCTTTATGAACTGAAAAGTACTGCACACATGTAAAAGATCATTGCCAAGTTAGCTCCTGGGGCTTCTGCTTTGCCAGACTGGGCTCAGAACATGAGCCACAAATAAACTGCCTAGATGCATGGGTGCTGGGGATGATGGCAAGCATAATGAGATTAAGAAGGATAGATACCTAATAAGACACAATTATGCATAATGGTGAAACAAATGGCAGTGACAAGAATTATCTAAAAATATTATGAAGAAATTTTCTAGAAAAAGATAGTTTCTTTCCACCATGCCCAAAAGATCACATATTGAAAATGAGTATATCTGAGTTAACGATGTTTTGCTATAATTGTTATTGAATTAAACCACAAAGAAAATCTTGTTTTTATTTGTAAAGATGATCTTCATAGACAATTTCTCCTCAGGCACACTCTAGATGCTATTTCCATTTACAACAAAACAAAACAAAACAAAAATCTGTCATCTATCCTTTTTTCCCCACATAGGAATTATACAATGATCATTTCAAGAGAGAATAAGTTTCTGTCACCCAGTTCTTAACAGTTTAGAACAGATTTCAATAGTCCACATCCAGAAAATGCTTCAGTCTAATTCATTCCTGCCCTAAGAAACATGGTTTGTACCTATGTGAACATGACATGCATTTATGCTACAATTTTTACTAAAAATAATGACTATCCTATATTATAGATGCATTATAAACAAGCAGAAGAAATTTTTTCTAGAATTTTGAAAATCCTGCTTATGATCACGTCTTTTGTATTAACCTGTCCACATCTAGCTTTTGGTTTAATGACACCTTAAGTGTTCTAATTGAAAAGAATACTCCAGATATTCTTGGGCCCTTAGGGGGCTATGAAGCACCTTACATGTATTATCACAGAGTTTGAATCTGGACAGGCCCTTAGCCATGCTCATTAACAATCACAGAGCAGGTCTTGAGCAATTTCAAGGACAGTGGTGGGGGGATAACTATGTGGGGGAGAAGCAAAGGTGAAAGGAGATGAATAAAGTACGGTTAAGTCCTCAGTCAACATTGTTGATCAGTTCTTGGAAACTGTGACTTTAATGAAAATGGCATACAATAGGGCCTCAAATAACATAGTTTTTCCAACACTGTTTTGTTAAAATATTGATGAGAAACAAATTGATTTTATTATTCATCATTTTACTTAAAGTCCCAGTTTCCAAGAACCTATTAATGACTTTAAGTGAGGGCTTACTGTAATGTCACTGGTAGTATAAACCTTCCCCATCTCCAAAAGTGAAAAGTCACAATGGAATACTACAAGTGAGAATCAAAGGAGAGTTCATAGGGTAACTTGAAGATAGCTGTGGCGATCAAATCTCCTAATTCTACAGCAGCACAAGTTGTATAGCAGTCTTTTCTTTTCCTTTCTCTCTGTCTCTCTCTTTTTGTTGTTGTTGTTGTTGATGGTGGTGGGTGGTGGTGTGTGTTTGTTTCTTGAGACAGAGTCTTACTCTATCACCCTGAGTAGAGTGCCATAGTATCTGCTGAGCTCACAGCAACCTCAAACTCCTGGGCTCAAGCGATCCTCCTGCCTCAGTCTCCCCAGTAGGTAGGACAACAGGCACCACCACAACTCCCAGATACCTTTTCCATTTTTAGTAGAGAAAAGATCTTGTTCTTGCGATGGCTGGTCTGGAACTCCTAATGTCAAGAGATCCTTCTACCTTGGCCTCCCAAAGTGCTATAATTATAGGTGTGAGGCACCACACTTGGTCATAAGTTGTCTAGTGAAAAGGTTAAGGGTATTATGGAAAGTTTATGAGTACTAAGCTAACTATTGAAGAGGTTAAAGGTATCATGAAGATCAACAGCCACAATTTTACCCTGCCCCCCAAATAAGTTGAAATGCAATTATGTTCTAGTATAAAACTCAAGAAAATCTATAGAAAAACAAAAATATACAATACGTTACAACATAAAAAAAATTAGAAAATCACAAAGTCTGGCAATTTATCCAAAATTTTCAAGCATCCAAAGAAAGAGAAAAGTACCATCTACAATAAGGAGAAAATCCAGTCAATTGAAACTGACTCAGAATTAACACAGCTGATAGAATTAGTAGATAAGGACATTAAAACTATATGTTCAAGAAGCTAGGAAAAGATGGAACATGTTAAAGATGGAAGATACAAAAAGATTCAAACTGAACTTCTACAGATGAAAATGAAGATGTCAAAAATAAAATATACCTTGGACTTGGATTAATAGCAGATTAGACATTGCATGAGAAAAGATTAATAAATTTGTCAGACATAGAAATAGGAACTACCCAAAATGAAACCCAGAGAGAAGAAGGAATAAAAAGAAAATAAAATAAATGGAGTTTCAGGGGTCTGTGGGACAACTTCAAGCTCTCAAACATATGTCTTTAGAGTATCCCAAGGAGAAGGTGGCGGCAGAGAAAATATTTAACACATTTTGATGAAAAGTAGAAACATACACATCAAAGAAAAGGGCTATTTAGTAAACCAAATGAGAGTTAATTGTAGCTTAAATTGGGGTAGTTAGCAGTGGAGATGCTTAGAATTAATCAGATTCTGGATATGTTTTAAGAGTAATACCCATAGGATTCCCTGATGGTTGGATTCGGCATGAGAAAGGATCCACGGATGGATGTCTAAGGCCTTGGGCCAGAGGACCTGGAAAGCAGAAATATGGTAAATGATTTTCACTTGAAAGGCACACAGTCGGAACAGGAACCATCAGCTCAGATCTGAGCCAATAAATTTATTCTTGAAAACTTTCTGACTTGTAAATCTGTAGCTGTGTTAGCTTTTTACCGAGACCCTTTGATATTCAGAGCAATAATAAATAGGTAAAATTAAAAGTACTCAGGCTGTCCTTCTAGGGATATGCCAAGCTCAAACTTCTGAAATGCTTCCTGAATGGTAATGTCTAGGACCTCTTTATTTAACCTGGCTCCCAGCCCACTTACAGGCAGCACGGATTCTCATCAAAGATATAGTTATCTAAGTGTCCAAATTTTGTGGTTTGCCCTTTCATAATTATAATTCTTTTCTTAGAAACAGAGAGAACAACAGAATGCTGTGTGCATTTTAGCTGCCAGCAGCTTACCAGCAAGGCAGTGTCCAGGGCCGCTTTTGCTTCTCCCCATTGGCTGTGACAGAATGGTTTCCCAGCATCATTTACAACCCTGGAACACTCTATGCTTTCAGGTCTTTCCTGGATGTGTCCAGGAACTCATGTGTCACCTGCCAGACCAGCAGGAACAGAGGAATGGCAGGGGCAATTTCTTTCTTAGATGAATTGACTTCATAAATAGAATTCAGGTATGACAGAAGGCAGGAAAAGTAAGCATCAGGATATTTCATCAGCAATATATTTACAAATGGACAACACAGTGGCCAGATTTCTTATCATTAAAAGAATGTAAGAAAAATAAGCACTGTAATTTTTCAGTACTTAAATGAAAGGCAACTTTTAGTACAAAAGACATAAGTTTTCTATTTTCAATCTCCCTATTGGGTTGTATTTAGGGTCTATGCTCCTGGAACTTCAATAATAACCCATCAAAAGGGTGAGGTCCAAGATAGGCCCTCATATTTTACTTTACAGCAGATGTGGGTTGGTGTATGGTGAAATAGGAGCACAGCTAATTCTCATATTTGCAAATATAAGATACTTTTGATTTTGAAATTAATTTGAGAACAGGGTTGTTAGGTTAGGAGCTACAGCGTCTGGGTTATGTAAACCACTGGAATTCTCTTTCATTTGTTTATGACATCACTATAAATAACTAAGTTCATCCTCCCACCATCAGGTTGAAAGCTAAGGATATGAGAAAAGATATAAGGAAGTCATTGGCAGGTTTGTCGCAGAGTAGAGAAATTTAGCTTTTAGCTTGCATTCATTAGCAGTGGCGGAAGGGAACAGAAGTGAGGGGTGCAGATTCCAGGGGAAAAAGAGTTTGGCACATTCAAGGGAGCACAAGCATTGTGTTCTGGTTGGACTGTGTGGAGAGTGCTGGACAGCAGCTGTGGCAAATGATACACACCAGATCAGGATCACGGAGGGCCTTATAGCCCATAAGAATTCCAGACTTATCCCAAGAGCAGAGGGAGCAGCTGACCAGTTTTGAAAGAGAGAATTGCAGGGTATTTTTGCCTGTGTACTGTGGTATGGGGGATGGCTTGAAGGTGGCATGGCCAGAGTCAGGAAGATCACGTGGTTGTAGTTAGTTCTTTCCCCCTTCCAGAAACTCTGGGGCTTTTTACTGCTTCTGTATTCCTTTCTGTCTAATAAAAATCCTATCTTACCACTGCAAAAAAAAAAAAAAAAAAAGAAAAAAAAAAAAAAGAAAAAAGAAAGGCCAGGTTGTGATTGTGTAGGGGAATGATTATGAAAGTGTGAACCAGGGCAATGAGAGTGGGGATGCGTTCATTTAACAGATATGATACTCCAGGTCAACAGATTTTCAATTGGTGCGCCATGAAAATTTTTAAAGACGATTAATTAAATTATTTTTGAAAGAAGTTCAAAGCATAGTAAGTATATTCTTTCTTTTTCATCAACATAATTTAAGTGTGCACCAGATGTTTAACTATAGGTGCAACTGTGACGTGAGATTTAAAAAAAAAAAAAAGGTTAAAAAACACTGCTCTAGGCACTGGTCTTAATTCTACTTAACACTGGTGTATAAGAAAGAGAAAGTCACCATCTGCGTGCTGCTGGGTAGGAGAGCAGCAGATGAGTAGGCCTTTTCCAATATCATGACTTGGGTTTGAATCTTTTGTGCAGTACAACCTCTCCCACTGGAGTGTGAGAGCAATTTGAGAGTACAAGAAATTTCTTATTTATTTTGACAGCTCCTAATACTAGCCAAAAATACTTGCACGGACTTAGTATGTGCTCAGTAAGCATTAGCTCTGAGTAAGGTTATGCTATTATGAGAATTAATGAAATCATCTCCACACTAGGCCAGAAAATAAGTTCCTTGTAAAAAGGCACTATGCAAACCCAAGTCATTTTTAGATTGTTCCACCATTCAAACCTTACCAGAGTTTAGCAATTTGTATAGAAAAAGAATAATTGTAAAGCTGTATAAATCTTTTTCTGTTATAAGTGCTCACAGAAGCATGTTCCCTTCTCTCTCTTATTGTGTGTCACTATTGAAAATTTATATTCATTTACATTTATTTGAGTAATAAATATTTTCCCCTCAAAAACTTTGATTTTTTTTGTTTTTTTTTTTTAGCAGGGATAATTTCTGGTTTTGCTTAAAAGTGCATTATCAGCAGTGAGCACAAAATCTGGCACATAGTGGATACTCAAATATTTACAAATGAATGAATAAATGAACAGATGGAGGAAGTATTATGGGAAAGACCAGTAAGTCCCAACTGGAGATGTGCAAAGCTTCCTGGCTCTTTGAGATGATCCTTGAAGAGGAAAAGTTTCTTCCAAAGTAGGATGTATGGTCCCATTTAGGGGATCTTCTTAGAAAAAAGAGAAAGATGAGCCCATGCAAAGGCCTTCGAATGTGAAAACTGCACTGGAGGTTCAGAGAACAGAGTGGTTTTCTGCAGTTGTCACACACGAATGTGTGCAGGTTGGTGGTGGGCAATGAAATCGGAGTAGGGGAGACCAAGTAGTGGGGGGACATGAAAACAACATTGACAACTTCCATTCAAGGACAGAGCAACCAGGAAGCTCTTGACAGGCATGGTTCTTATCCTCACGATACACTCCAACAGTACCTCTGCAAGCATGGCCCTGGGCCTGGCACCATCAGCATCACCTGGGAACTGGTTAGAAATGCAGATTCTTAAGTTCTCCCAACACCTACAGAATCAGCAATTCTGGGAGAGTCTCAGCACTTTGTGTTTTAACAAGCTCTCCAGAGGATTCTAATGTACACTAAAGGATGAGAACTACTGCCTTGTAAGTTAAGAATTATTATCTATACTCTACAGGTATAGGAACTAAACTCAGGGAGGGGTAGTAAGTTGCTAAAGGTCATATGGCTGGTTGATTGTTAAGCCCCTGACCTTCTTCTGACATCATGCCACCCTGCTCCTGCCAGAGGATAATTTTCTGAAGACACTGATGAATCATACAACACTTTTAATGAAGGGAATAAGTTGATCCAATTTGTATTTTTATAAATATCATACTAGTAGCATAATGGGAGGATTAGAGGAGAGCTCTCAGGCAAGGAAATCAGTTAGGAGGCTGTTGGGATAGACCAGGCAAAAGTTAATAACAACCAAATGATCACCATTTTATATCTGAGAAAACCGAGGCATAAAATATTTTTCTTGCCCCTTTTGCTCCTAAATTGTTGAAGGATAGTACCTCTTGGAACAAATCAGAAAAGGTCATTCTGATTTATATGTCACATATCTCCAGAGTTAAAACGTATAAAAGCTTTGGTGAGGTGGGATGAATTGGAGTTTCTGACAGAAGAAGGGAGAAACGTCTGATCTCAAACCAGGAACAAATATGTCAATGCACCTTTACCTTGAATCTAGTCTTAGTGCATGGTGGACACAGAACCTACTCAGCGAACTTATACATTTACCTGCCAGCCTCTAAATCTTGTTGCTCCTTAGTCTGGAATTTACTTCCCTTCCTTCCCTTCCTTGCCTTCCTCCCTTTCTTCCTTTCTCCTTTCTTTCTTTCTTGAGACAGCATCTCACTCTGTTGTCCATGCTGGAGTGTAATGCCATGATCAGGACTCACTGCAACCTCCAACTCCCGGGCTAAAGCCATCAACCCACCTTAGCCTCCCAAATAGCATACCACCATGCCTGGCTAATTTAAATCTGACTTTTGTAATCTCTCTGCTTTTGATTTGGACCTTGAGAGCATTGGATTTTATTAGTTCTCCAACCATGGCCCATTATAATTGCCTTGCACAAGATAATTATCTTGTTTTATTTATGTATTTGTTCCTTTTTGTCACCATTTACCAGTCCCATTTCCCCATGACCTCATGGATACCATTCTAATGTATTCAGTAACCATTCTTATGTATCTTTTTGTTGTATATGTTCTTATAAAATTTAGAGAGTTACTTTTATGCATATTTTTCATCTTTGTTGAAGTATAATTGGCAAATAAAAATTATATATATTTACAGTGTACAACATGGTATTTGGAATATTCATACATTGTGAAATGATTACCATACTCAAATTGATTAGCATAGCCATCACTTCACATAGTGAGCTGTATGCATATATTTTAATTTACATAAATGGCATCGCATCACATGTGGCATGCTGCTTCATATTTTTTACTGAGCACTAGTTATATCTATCTGGCTCAATAGTTACTATCACACACTACTGGTACCACATTGTGCCTACCTTCCTTGCTCATGTGCCCCATTTAACCCAAGTAAATATTCCTTTGAGCAGTAAGCCCAGCAACTGAATTTCTAGGTAACGAGGTATGAGTTTAACTTGACCTAGTACTACCAGATTGCCTGGCAGAATGACTGCTCTAGTCTTCACTCCCAACAACAGAATGAGGGCTCCTGGACCCCACAGCCCCACCAACACTTGGCATTTTCTACTTTTCTGAATCTACCTATATATTGGGTGATCTCACTGTTATTTTCTTCTATGTTTTTTAGGTAACTAGTGAATTTGAGGATCTCTTCAAATGCTTTTTAGCTTTTTGGTTTTTCTTTCTCTCTTCTCTATCCACATCCTACCTCTACACTGATGACTTCCAGTGTTACATTCTGATCCTAGCCCTTCTCTAAATTCTATGTTCACATATCAAAATCTGCTCTTACATTTCTCAGAGAACATGTCAATTATAACATAGCTAATTTAGAGCTTTTAGCTTCTCGTCCCATCTTTCCCCCAAATAGTATGCCTTGTATTTCTCATACCAGTATAACACCATCATCCACTCAGTTGCCTAAGACAGAAATCTTGGAATTATCTTTTGTTACTTTTGGTCTTTCATTCCACTACATCCGATCCATCAGAAAGTCGGGATAGCACTACTTCTATGGTATATGCTGAATCCATCTTCATCTTTGCTGCACTCCACCCCTAGAATATGTTGTGCCATTGCCTGCATTGAAATTATGCATTTCACAATATATATTTCATCTGTTTATTTATCTATTTTTTGCTTGTACCCCTCATTAGATTGTCAGTTCCAAAAGGGCATTAACCATGTTTGCCTTAGTTACCATTGTGTCCCCAGGAACCATCACAGTGACTGGTATTTATTAAATATTCACTGAATAAATGATTCTTTTAATTTTGGCTCAGTTCTCTAGGAAGCTGAGCATCCAAACACCAGCAAGGAGACAGACCACCTGCCTGAGAATGTGCAGATACAGTTCATGTGTAAGAGTTACTTCATTGAAAACCTTAAAACCCATGTCATTACTGAACTCTATAGAGCTGGAAATTGTTCCTTAATACTTTTTTAGCCTCGCATACAAAAGATTCATTTTAAATAGCATTGGAATTGATACAAATATATAATATTTTGAGTATGTGGAAACAGCTTCCGTGTGGGTACATAGCTTTGAACATACACAGCGCTTCCTCTTTCCTTGGTGAAATTGTTGCCTACATCACTACTAATGTTCACTTAAAGTATTATGACATAACTCAAATTATATAAGTTTCTGGAAGACCATGCCCCTAAAGATACCTGGGTTCTGGAATTAGTGAAGAATAGGCAAAGAATTGGGCAATAGAGGTGGGTATGTAAATGACTGCTGGGTTGGCCACTGAGATCAGTGTTTATAAAGTGGATTTGCTTACCATCTAAACAAGATCTCACTCCTCAGACTAGAGAAAGCCATTCACAGAAAGGAGGCAATTTTCTCTGTGTGGGTGAAAGAAGATGAAATAGAGACACTGAGGGCCCAATCACAGACATTATTTAGAAGGTCCAAGATTGAGCATAGGCATCTGTGTTTTATTAAGAACCCTAGTTGATTAGGCCACATTTTCAGAACAACCATACTAGTGAGATGGACCCAAGTCTAGATGAAGGAATGAAGTTACATTTCATAATGGATAGGGCTGGCTTTAACAATGTTCCGAGCCTTGGCTTCAGACAATAGAAAAGGACAGAGAATGGTCCAGGGACAAGGGTAGCTTTCCTAAAGGCAAGAACCATAGAATCCTTCAGATCCAAGGTGCAAAGGAAGTGACTATGAGGTCAGGGCAGGTCATTTTTATAGTCTTTTTTGTTGTGTGATGTTTGTTTTTTTTTTTTTTTTTTTTACATTCTCTTTGAGCAATCTTAATTCTGGGCTAGACATAGGTTTGGGTTGAAGTACAAGACATGTTTCATATTCCTTCTTCTTCTTTTTTTTTTTTTTTTTTTTTTTTTTTGGTTTTTTGGGTTAGTTGTGGGGTGGTTAAAAGGTTGGGGTTTTGCACAAGGTATTTTTTTTTTTTTTTTTTATTTTGTTTGTGGTTATAGCT
>CAUYPK010053497.1:0-10074 GCA_963574355.1 Loris lydekkerianus | reverse complement strand
CAGATCTCATAAAATAACAGAATATTAATTATGAACTAACATTATAAAATTTAATATACCTATCAAACAATAAAGTAGAAATTACTTGCTGTCACTCTATAGATTTTCTTCACATATTGACTTCAGATATGAAATAGCTAAGTGGAGTGTCAGACAATTATGTCTCATCTATATGATTAATTCATCCAAACGTTAGGAAATTAAAGCCACAATCTCATCTGAGTCTAAAACAAGCAATTAAACCTGTCTTCATGTTACTAATGAAATATAACCCAAATAGAATCTAAATAGCTTTGCAAACACACTGAATAAAGGAAGAGGTTCAATTGCAATCAAATTGTTTTTAAAATGTAGTTCAGGGCTCGACACCTGTAGCTCAAAAGTTAGGGCACTGGTCACACATACAGGAGCTGGCGGGTTCCAACCCGGCCATGGCCTGGCTAACGACAATGACAACTACAACCAAAAAATGGCTGGGCATTGTGGTGGGTGCCTATAGTCCCAGGTACTCGGGAGGCTGAGGTAAGATAATTGCTTAAAAGCCCAAGAGTTTGAGGTTGCTGTGAGCTGTGATGCTATGGTACTCTACTGAGGGCGACATAGTGAGACTCTGTCTCAAAAAAAGAAATAAATAAAATCAAATAAAATAAATATAGTTCAGTAAAAAGGAGCATCTTTTAATGCTGTGCTGTCCAAGATGTTAGCCACTAGCCACATGTGACTTAAAATGTGGCTAGTCCATATTAAGATATATTGTAAGTATAAAATGCAGGCCAGACTTTAGAGATTTTGTATTAAAACAAACTAACTCATTAATAATTGTAAAATACTGGTTGTAAGCTGAAATTATAACATTTTGGAACTACTGAGTTAAATAAAATACATTTTAAAATAAATTTCACCTTGTTCTTTTTAACTTTTTAATAGAACTGCCTAAAAATTTGCTGTTTGCTACTTAATCTTTACCCTTGTTAATTTTTTCCCTTTAGAAATTCTTTACTTTAGAAAATACATACATATGGTTCAAAATTTAAAAGCTATAATGAAAAGGGACTACAATGAAAATTCTTTCTCACACCTCATCTCCCAAGCATCTGGTTCCCCTCTTCAGAGACAAATGTTATCAACTTTTGTGCATTGTTTCAAAGATACAAAATATATTTTAATATATATGTTTGTATTGTGCTCTGACATGCACAATGCCTACTGTGTATAACTCTATACCTCATCCTAACCCTTGGATACTGTTCCATGTCAGTATATTTAAGTTTTCACTTTTTTATCTACAGAATAATACATGTATGTATTATTGTATGGATGTACAATAATCTACAAAAGTAGCCCCTGTTGATATTTAGATTTTTGCTCAATTTCTTGCTACTATAATGAATGGCTCTACAAATAAGTCAGTGTAAATATATTCAAGTATATTGTATGGTATATTATCATGATTTGATAAGTCCTGTACTACAGCTTAGATTTCCTTTAGCAGAATATGAAATACATGTTTTCCCACGCCCTTGCTGTATCTGTTAGGGTTAGCTACAGATAATAGAAACCACTCAAACTCTTTAAGCAAAAAGAGGTTTATGGCTAGATATTCCATGACTTACACAATATTGAAAGGGCTAAAGCAGCAACTTCTAGCTCCCAGAAAATCACAATGCTTCTGCTGTGGTTAGGAAAGGCCCCACCTAAACTTCAGGAAGCTGCAATTTTGAAGCATGATCCACATGAGTAAATAGAGGTCCCTCTTCCTGCCTCTTTTCCTTTTAACTCTGTTCTGAATCCACATTTCATGTGAGTATTTTTGATTATTAGAACCCAAATCACATTGAGATATCTGTTGATGACAACATCATTTATAAAATGTTTAATATGATAGCAATAGTCCTCCCTCATTATTGCTTCTTTTCCCCCAGAATTTTTCCAGATGTTCTTATTTTTTCTCATGTGAATTAAAATACAGATTCTTTAATTTTTTAAACCTATAAATATTGTATTACAATCACATAAAACTTAAACTTGGATGGAAAAATATCTATAATTTTTGAATCTTTTATTCTAAGAATAAAGCATGAATTGCTCAAGTTTTATGTTCTTCTGTGACATTTTAAAGTTTTCTTCTTATAGTACAGATCTTCTGGATTTCTTCTTAAATAAATACACAAATATTCTATATTTATTATTGCTATTGAAAACTACATTTGTTTGTTTGTTTTTTTCATTTTATCTTCTGACTGGCTATAATTTGTATATATAAAGAGTCTGAGTTCTATTTATACTAATCTTATACCGGGATATCTTACCAAAGTATCTCATGTTTGTATAGATTTTTTTTCTGGTGATCACTTGGTTTTCCTAGTAAAAAAACTTACTATCTGCAAATGAGATAATTTTACCTGTATCTATGTGTTATAACTCTAATATCTTTATCGTCTCTGATTGTGTTGTCTAGAATTTCCAGAATAGCATTAAATAATGGTGATGATTATAGACTAGTTTGTCACTAAGACAAATGCTTCCATTGTTTTCCCATTAAAATTTTTAGTTTAGTTTATAACAGTAAAAGATAACATCTCTAATATTACTATTTTAACATTTTTAAAGAGTAAATGTTAAAATTTTTAATGGCATTGTAGTGTCCATGAAGATAGGCCATAATGGATCTCTTTATATTCACTATTTTAATGTGCTTTAGGATCCTGACAGAAGATGTTTTATTAAAGATTTTTGTATCAATAGACATGATATTAGGCTATAGTTTATTATATGTGTACAATATTTGTCCAGTTTTTCTTTCAATATGACACTTCATTAACATAGAAGTTTTCTTCTCTTTTCTATGCTCTTAAACAGGTAAATCACAGTGAAATTATTTATTCTTTTTTCCTATCTCTGTTTAAATTAATAAACTTTATTTCTTAGAGCAGTTTTAGATTCACAGCAAAACTGAGCAGAAAATACAGTTTCCATTTATCCTCTGTCTCCACACACAAAAAAGCCCGTTTCACCAACAATATTCCTCACTAGATTGTGGGTTTTTGTTACCATCGATGAACAGACATTGACCATCAATGACCTATAGTTTACATTAGGATTTACTCTTGGTATTTGTTGCACATACCCCGAGTTTTGACAAGTACATAATGATAGGTATCTACCATGTAGTAATGCACAGAATAGTTTTCCTGCCCTTAAAATCCTCTGTGCTCTGCCTATTCATTTCTCTCTCCTTTCACACCCCTGAAAACTCCTAATCTGTTTATTCACTCCATAATTTTGCCTTTTCCAGAATGCCATATATTTGAAATCATACACTATGTAACTTTTTCAGATTGGCTTCTTAGACTTAGTAATGTGCATTTAAATTTCTGCCATATCTTTTGATGGCTTGCTAGCTCATTTCCTTTTAGTGCTGAATAAAATTTCATTGTCTCTATACACCACAGCTTATTTATCCATTCACCTACTGAAGAACATCTAGGTCACTTCCAAGTTTGGGAGTTACAAGTAAAGCTGCTGTAAACATCCATTTGTAGGTTTTTGTGTAGACAGACATTTTTTATTCATTTGAGTAAATACCAAGGATCTCAATTGTTGGATTATAAGGTTAAGAGTGTGTTAAGTTTGGTTAAAAACTCCAAATTGTTCCACGCATTTGTCAGCATTTGGTGTTACCAGTGTTCTGGATTTGGGCCATTCTTATACATATGTAGAGTAGTTCGTTGTTTTAATTTGCAATTCTCTAGTGACATACAATGAGGGGCATTTTTTCCTGGGCTTATTTGCCAACTTGTTGTCTTCTTTGGTGAGATGTCATCAGGACCTTTGCCCATATTTTAATTAGGTGGGTTTCTTATTGTTGAGTTTTAAGAGTTCTTTGTATATCTTGGATAACAGTCTTTTATCAGATGTGTCTTTTGCAAATATTTTCTCTCATTCTGTGGCTTGTCCTCTGTCTCACTTCCCATTCTCTTTTGCAAGGCAGAAGTTTGTAATTTTAGTTAAGTTCAGCTTGTCAATTATTTCATTCATGAATCATGTCTTCCATGATGTATCTAAAAAGTCACTGTAATGCCCAAGATCGTCTACGTTTTCTCTTATGATTTTTTCTAGGAATTTTATACTTTTGTGTTCTACACTTAGGTCCATGACACATTTTGAGTTAATTTTTGTGAAAGGAGTAGGGTATATATATATAGATAGATAGATAGATAGATAGATAGATAGATAGATTTTTTTTTTTTTTTTTTTTTTGCATGCAGGCGTCCAGTTGCTTCAGTAACATTTGTTGAAAAGACTAACTTCACTTCCTTGTATTGCCTTTGCTCCCTTGTCAAGCATCATTATTTATATGAGTCTGAATTCTCTACTCTATTTCTCTTTCTGGCCATTTTCTAGCCAATATCATACGATCTTGATTGGTATGGCTTGAGAGTAAGTCTTAAAGTTGGGTAGTGTCAGTCCTCCAAATTTTTCTCCTTTGATATTAAGCTATCCGGGTCTTTCATATTTCTATATAAACTTTGGGATAAGCTTGTCAATATCCAAACAATAATTTGCTGGGACTTTGAAAACAGTTTGAACTGTTAAATCAAGTTGTTTCCTTTTCTCCTCCCCCTGCCAGAAGCACAAGGTAATTTTTCAGATATTCACTGTGAGGACCTAATATAGCTCCTGGAGGTAAAATTCACAAAAGTGTGGGGCACTTGCATGATTGGGTCCTCCTTGAGTTTTTAAATGTCAGAGTTGTCCACATTGAGCCTACTATAATTCATCAGCTATACCTTAGGTTTTACTAGCCTATCCCTGGTCCCTGCAGAAGTTTCTGCTGCTGGGCTTCTGTTCCAGTAAGTTGAGATTCCTTGTATCTGTCTCTCCAATCTGGGGGGCAGAAGTTTGCCTCGTGACCTCACGTATCTGTTATAGCTAAGAAGAGTTGTTGACTTTTCAGCTCGTTCAGCTTTTTATTTACTGTTAGGATAGGGTAGTGACATCTATGCTCCTTTCTTGCCAGAATGGAAACCAGAAGTCTCCATTTTTTCCCTAAATATTTAAAACTTCCCCGAGAAACCATCATTTTTTAAAAAAAAATTTATGTCACTGCATTTATTTAGAATTTTCCTTTTCCTTTCATTGAAAATAACATGAATTGAATGGCCTTCCAAGATTAATATATATTTTTATCTAGTTCATTTATGATTTTATGTCTTCTTTACATCTTCATGTACCTGAAGTTAATTGAGTCATATACAACAATAAAAAGACATAACTGATGATGGCGGGTGGGATGGACGTGTAGCCCTCCTCTCCCAAGTCATCAGGTGAGAGGAAGGGGGGTCTGGACCTTTTTCCCACGTGGATTATTGTTATGGACAGACAGCTGGAGATGCACAGCGAATTGGGGGATTGGGGTACATGAGGTGTAATTTAAAATCATGGACTCTGTTGTAGAGCTTTTTCCTGCCTGGCCATGCTTGCCAGCAGGCCCCTCCCTCATGGAGGACAGCAGCTTGCAATTCCTGGCAAAACCCAACTGATGAAAATTTGTTCCTGAGCAGAGTTTGGCACCTGAAAGGGGAGCTAATCAAAATCACAAGGAACCACGCAACCCAATGGAAAAATGAAGGGAAGGGTTCCCGCATGGGAAACAGACATTTTGAATTGTCCGAAATGGCGGGCACCTTCCCCCAGAACAAGAGGAGTGATTAAATAGACTAGACCATTCCTGGTGGGGAATATTGGTGTGGGCTGGCCATTTAGGCTTGCAGTGAACTGGCGGGTGGCTGAACTCCAAAACTCCAGATTCAAAAGAGAGACTCTGAGCCACAAAAACAGAGTATAAGGTTTCTGTGTGCTGCAGCCCTGGCAGCAGCGAGACCCAGCAAGACCTGGCGGCAGCCAGCACCCTCCCCCACAGCTGACTGCAGTTGCCAGTTTGTAGAACTGCAGGAGTGGAAAGATTTGTGAAGCATGGACTCCTGCACTGAGTTGGGAGGTCAGATAGGAGTGCTGTCTGCAACAGAACAGCTGAGGTTTCACAACAATTAGGTAAAAAACCTCTTACAGAAACTCCAAAATGGTGATCAGCCAGGTAGGGTGGTTAAGGCGGTAACAGTATAAACTGTGAATCAGGTATAAGCCTGGGAACCACTCACAGCGCCACCTGGTGTCCAGAAAGTATATTGCACTATAAATATATTCCTACAAAAGTTGATCCCTGTGTCATACATATACATGTATATTTCTACATATATACAAGAATAATATCTTTGTGGTTGGTGCCTTTTTTTTCTCATCATTTTCTTGGAAAAACTATTGTTAATTTTTATTATTTTTTATAGATTTTTAAATTTTATTTTTCCTATTTTTAATTTTTTCTTTCTTCTTTTTTAACTTTTTCATGAACATCACTTTTTTTCCCCTTCTCTCTTCCTCTTTGTCCCTTCTTATGGTTTCTGAGAGTGCTAACATCAGATTTCTAGAGGGTTTTTTGTTTGTTCATTTTGTTTGTATGTTTTTTACCTTTTGTTTTCTCAATTGTTTTATGATTATCATTTTTATTATAGTTGTGCTTTGTTGTTGTTGTTCTTGTTGTTGTCTGCATGTCTATGTGTTTCTGATTGTGCATCTGTGGGCTTGTATGTCTGGTAGCCTTTTCATCTGTTTATTTGTTCATTTAGTCTCAATGAGTTTGATGTTGTGACCTGCAGTTCTGAGCTCTGAGCACTCCCCTCCACTCTCACTCTGAGGTCTGGAGGCCTGTCCCCAAGGAGATTCTTGGGTGATTTCTCGAGGGGTGTGGACAGTGCCTGGACTGCAGCTGGTCAGTGCTGATTCTGCGGCACGGGAGTGAGGAGACGACAGTTGGCTGAGAGGGAACCAAACTGGAGCGGCAGTGCCCTGAGGTGCAGAGCAGCAGCCGTTTTTGACAACAATAGGGCCCACCCTTGGATATTCCGAAGCCACAACCCCTGTCTGCCTGGGCAATCAGAGGAGGTTGGGCATCTTCTCAGATGGCAACCACCGCGGAACAGATCTGGGACTGAACAACAGGTCCCGTGAGTAAAGGGTTTGCCTGTGGCGGTACTGGCCTGGGTGCAGCACGGGGACTAGAAAACACACACGCAGAGGTGGGAAATTCCCAGGGCGGGGCTGACCCAGAGGACCACTTTACTGAGCCTAAAACACACCCAGCCCTCAGGGGATCATCAGCCTATAGACAAAGGAAGGCAGGAGCCTAGAGCTGACCGGCTATGAATACAAACCTGCAGGAGTAAAGACAGAGCCTGAGGCACAGGTTCTGGGAACTCAAAACAGCTGTTCTTCTGCAGAGGAATTTAGCAGGGACAGAAACAAATTCTCACAAAGTTGTTCCATTCTGTCAGTAATATTAGTCAGGGGCGGGGCTGGAATTGAGTGAACACCCCCCCAGCCTCCATCAAGTGCCTGAGGTTGTCAGGCCTCACCACCCCCTGCTGGATAGAGGCAGAGAGCAGTGGCCTGGCTGAACAGATACAGATTTCCTTGTGATTCAGGCAGGTGCAAACTCCTGGAGTATCTGCTCACTGGAGGCAACTGAGTCACAGCCCTGCAGGGCTACCAGTGACTGGGTGTCACAGAGGTGCAAGGTGGGGAAGGAGGCATCAACATTATCAGACTACTCTATTTGCTGGGTGGGTCCCCCTGACTTCATGGAGCCCCGGAGCAAGTCATATTCGAGTTGTCACCAGACCCCAGCAATCCAGTTCCCAGAGACCTTTGAAACTCACACCTGAGACAGGTGCTGACAAAGACAATTGATTTGGACCTTTTGAACTGAGCCAATCACCTGAGGACTATTCAGGTGGTGCCCTGGGTGTGTGGTTGTAAGAAGGTTTGATTTTCCTTTTCCAATTGTTGCCTGTGGGGGGCGGGGTGACTTAATTGCTGGTATTTCTCCATAGCTGAGACTTCAAACAAGAGTAACTGTTTTACTAGGGTCGGACAGATGCCAGCTGAAAACAAGACAGACCCACTTAAACCCACCACACCAAACAGGTTCCCAGTTTCTGAGGTCATAGCACTGAACGGGTCCTGGACAAAGCTCTAGGAGAAAAAATCAAATGGTGCAAAATAACCATGGGGTGGAATCAGCAGAAAAACTCTGGTAACATGAATAAACAGAATAGATCAAACCTGTCCCCCACCCCAAGGAAAGACATGGCAGATGTAACTGAAGATCCCATTCATAAACAGCTGGCTGAGATGTCAGAAATCGAATTCAGAATTTGGATTGCAAATAAGATTAATAGAATGAAGGAAAACTTGGAATTAGAAATTCGAGGAGCAATTCAAAAGTTGGAATTAGAAATTCGAGGAGAATTCAAAAGTTGTCTCAAAAATTTAACAAATTTAAAGACAAAAACACCAAAGATTTTGACGCACTGAAGCAAGAATTTGCAGCCCTCAAAGATCTGAAAAATACAGTAGAATCCCTCAGTAACAGAGTGGACCAAGCAGAAAAAAGGATTTCTGACATTGAAGACAAAGCCTTTGAACGCTCCCAAACTCTCAAAGAGGAAAAGAAATGGAGAACAAAAATGGATCATTCTCTCAGAGAGCTCTGGGATAATTCGAAGAAGGCTAATATCCACCTCATTGGAATCCCTGAAAGTGAAGTGGCCTTGCAAAGCACAGAGGCCCTTCTCCATGAAATTATGAAAGAAAATTTTCCAGACATGCCAAAAGATTCTGAAATTCAGATACCAGACGTTTTCAGAACCCCAGCACGCCTCAATCCAAATAAGACATCCCCCAGGCATATCATAATTAACTTCACTAAAGTTAACATGAAGGAGAAAATTCTCAAAGCAGCCAGAAGAAAGAAAGCCATTACCTACAAAGGGAAGAATATTAGAATGACTGCAGATCTCTCTGCTGAAACTTTTCCAGCCAGATGACCAGAAGAGGATGGTCATCAACTTTTAATCTCCTAAAACAAAATAACTTTCAACCTCAGATCCTGTATCCAGCTAAACTGAGTTTCATTTTTGATGTAGAAATTAAATACTTTCATGACATTCATATGTTGAAGAAATTTGCCATAACCAAACCAGCTCTTCAGGATATTCTCAGAACTATCCTTTATAATGACCAACCCAATCAACTACCACAAAAATAAACTCACTCAGAAACTTTTGATTAAACTCCAACTTCCACAGTGGCAAAAGGATTTTAAAAAGTCACCGGACTTTCAAAAAACTCAATATTCAAAATTTTACCAGACTTATCAATATTCTCCATTAATGTGAATGGCTTAAACTGTCCTCTAAAGAGGCACAGGTTAACTGACTGGATACAAAAACTTAGACTAGATATTTGCTGCATACAAGAGTCACATCTTACCTTAAAAGATAAATATAGACTCAGGGTGAAAGGATGGTCATCCATATTTCAGGCAAATGGTAGCCAATAAAAAGCAAGCATTGCAATTGTATTTGCAGACACCATAGGCTTTAAACCAACAAAAGTAAGGAAGGATAAGACTGGTCACTTCATATTTGTTAAGGGTAATACTCAATATGATGAGATTTCAATTATAAATATTTATGCACCAAACCAGAATATGCCTCAATTTATAAGACTAACTCTAACAGACATGAGCAACTTGATTTCCTCCAGCTCCATAATAGTCAGAGATTTCAACACTCATTTGGCAGTATTGAATAGATCCTCCAATAAGAAGCTAAGCAAAGAAATTTTAGATTTAAACCTAACCATCCGACATTTGGATTTAGCAGACATCTACAGAACATTTCATCCCAACAAAACTGAATACACATACTTCTCCTCTCAGCCCACGGAACATACTCCAAAATTAATCACAACTTAGGTCACAAGTCTAACCTCCATAAATTTAAAAGAATAGAAATTATTCCTTGCATCTTCTTGGACCACCATGGAATAAAAATTGAACTCAGTAACAACAGGAACCTGCATATTCATACAAAAACATGGAAGTTAAATAACCTTATGCTGAATGATAGCTGGGTCAGAGATGAGATCAAGAAGGAAAATGCCAAATTTTTG